>JAEQBH010001616.1:0-107266 GCA_016808115.1 Tetrastigma voinierianum
GTTATGAGGCTTGGATTAGCACGTGTTTTGATCTCAAAACATTGGGCAAATTGGAGAAAATCCCGTTGTTGGCGGAGTGAGCGATTACCCGACTGAGGGTTTCCTTTGTTCATGTGAATAGTGACATGATTTTTGGTGTGGATTTTTATGATGTTGAGTGATTCAAAATGAATTGCTTGATTGGTTAATTAGCCCATGTGAGCTAATTTTGGTATTATTGATTGAGAATCGAATAATATGAATTATGGGAATTAAATGTGTTAATACATGCATGTAAATATATTAGCAGATGACTTGGAATTGTGTGAGTTAATATGTTAATGCATGTAATTAAATGTGTTAACATGATGTGGAATTATATAAAAATATAATTGTGTGTAAGCCATTGGAAATGAATTGTAATTAGCTAAAGTGAGCTAATTTTGATGTTATTGATGTGAATTAAATAACATGGCATGTATGTAAATTTGTTAATATATGTGTAAATGATATATTGGCATGTGTGGTTTGATAATGGCATAATGCATTTCATATGCACCGGGGCAACCTAGAAAATTAGGTGTGAGTGCATGACATGAAAGAAATGAAAAGGAGGTTTTTTTCTCTCTCATTGGCTTAGGCATGCGTGAGGGAGTGGGTGAGGACTCGAGACATGGGATTGTGTATGTAGACATTCAAGTAGGATCATGTATTTGCTTGAGTGTGTTTATGTTGAATCATTACATGTGCACTTAGGTGAGGAGTAACCTATGTAGGAGATTTTCACTACTGGGCATTGCTCACCATGTCGAGGGAATATTATTTCAGGTACAGGGACTGTTCGAGAAGACGGTGCTCTTTAGAGGCCGATTTTTAGAAGAAAGTCGGGTTGTGGCTTTGATGTTTTTGGTATAACATGTATTAGAATTCTTCATTTTAATATGTGTTTGTATTAAGAGTAATGTAATAACTCTTGAGCTATTAGGACATAGTTAGTTGATGTATTTTGGTGAGTATTTATGTATGGGCCCCAGTGGCCGTTTTACTCATTTATTTGTATGTGGACCACGGGTGATCGTTGTAAAATTATTAGGGCGGGTTGTGTTTTGGTGGGCTCCTGATCTGGAGACTACGCGATTTTCATGAGTGGTGTGCAGTTGCAGTGTGCGAGTGCGAGTTGTGAGTTGTCCAGCGAACATGATTTTGGGCGTCGCACATTCGGTGAATGGGTATCGATACCACTTTAATCGGTGTGGTACCACTTGCCTCACGGTAATAGATGCTAGAATTTACCACCGCACACGAATACTTGGAGTGCCAGGGTGTGGATACACTGAAATGGCCGAATTTTGCATCTCTCACTCACTTTTCTTCCAATAAACCTCCTCGATTCCATCCTACATCCAACCCACTTAGCAATTGCCATCTTCACTCACTTTTCTTCAATATCATGTTTTGACAAATTCCACTTTTACCTTGTATCTTTATCTGAAATTCAGTTTGAAATTTCCTCATGCGAAATAATAATTCTTTGAAAAATTTCAAAATGCATATCACCTCTGCAATTATGTTTAAAAACAACTAGGGTGTATTTTGAGATATTCTGAGAATAACCTTTGACTTAAATTCTGAACTTTGCGAATTTAATCCCGTATGAAAGTACCCTTCAAATATCTCGTACCCTCTTATCGGCTACCATATACAACTCACTTGCACCGGTTTAAATCTGGAAGGATACTTACGGGAAAAGATGATGCTCACGTCGGTTCTTTGTGTGAGGTACATTAAACTGACCAATTAAGCTCTGTATAGACCGTGCGAAATTGAATCCATCATACTTTTACCTTTTTCTTTCTTACCATTGGGTACTCACACTCTTGCATTCCTCCGTACAAATCTCTTGAATCTCACTTCAAATTACTTCCTTTGACATATAGAATCTCATTTTGAGCTAGTTTGATCTCCATTAAAGAAAGTAGGATATTTCACCTAAATCCGATCATTTCGGAACATCTTCATCTGTATGCTTGAACACGATGAGTGGGCCTTCATTCCGCAATTTACCGACCAAGTCATCCACATGAATGAATCTGATAACCAGTCGAATCCAACTTTTTAACATACAGTGGACTCACTTGGGCTTTCTCAAAACATAGGTTAACGAATGCCCCGTCATCTTGGCCATTGCCATGCTCTGGCATATAATGCCTTCTTGACACATAAACCTTCTCGTCTGACTTTGTTATGATGAATCAATACGGTTGTTCAACATAAATCTCTTCTCTGATACTGTTAATCTGGATTTAACATCTAAAATGACACACTTTCCAACTTTTATGCAGATAAGGCAAGAACTGATCGATAGTATCTAATCTTGCTATAGTTTAAAATGTTTGAGAAGAAGTCACACTCCCCCAGGCAGTGCATAACTTTTTACTACTAACCTGGCCTTATGTTTCTTCACCTAGCCATAAAAATTTAGTTTAGTCCTAAAGACCCACTTAAGTCCAACGATCTTCCTATCTTTAGGCTTCTCCACTAACTCCTAGGTTTGATTTTCTCAATCACGGCTTGACTCCTCTTTCATTGCACTCATCCATCTTTAGTCATTTTTGGATGCTTGAAATCTGTGGCTCCCAGAAATAACCATTACACCTACGGGTATATATCGACTAAAGATGCGGTGCCTTTGATTGGAGTGTCATCCACCGACTCTTCTAATTCAAAGGACACCATCTCTGGTTCATCTTGAGTGTTATTAGCCTAATTCCACTCTTCAGCTTCTAGGAACTGAACATCACTGCTAATAATTACCTTACCATACTTTGGTTGGTATATTTTATAGGCCTTTGATACAAAAGACTATAAGTTGCAAACCTCGAGGCTCGGACTTCTTCTCCGACTTGTTTCTATTTAACACAGTAGATATAAGAGAAACATAAACTGACAAAAACACCTTTAAATTTTTTAGAGTTGGCTTGATAGTTGACCATGCTTCAAAGGGTGTCTTCTTCTCCAATGCCCTTTTAGGAAGCATGTTTAGTAAAAAGACTGCTGCATTTGTTGCTTCTAGCCAAAGTTCCTTTGGTAGATTTTTCTCATCCAACAAACACTGGTCATCTCCATGTGGTTATGTTTTCCTCTTACTAACTCCGTTTTCGCGTAAGGTATGGAGACGATTGAGTTGATGTTCGATTCCATCTTCCTCACGAAGGAATTAAACCTGCAATGGAAATGTATTTTTATTGCCGTATCGAGATCTAATGACATGAATCTTGCGAAGCTACTTTGATTCTCAATCCATATTTTAAACTTGAGCTCACTTTACTTGACTTCTAGCTTTTGCTTCACAGTAAATCGGCACATTCTAATATAGTCATCTGATAAGAGATAATGAAATACTGCTGCCATTCAATGAAGGAGTTTGATTGTGGACCACGAGAGGAGTCTGAATGGATCAGCTGCAGCTTCTATAGCTCTCCAAGTTGACTCCTTAAAGGTAAATCTGGCTTGCTTGCCCATCAAACAATCCTTATAGGTTGAGTATTTTCCTCTAGGTTTGGTAACCCTCTTGCCATATCATTTCTTTGTAGAAACTACAAGCCTTTGTGGTTAAAATGCCCCAGTCTTTTGTGCCATATCTCTGAATCATTTGCTTGACATTTGAATGCCACTTTGTACATTCCAGGATTAAAGAAAAGCTCTTTTCTTTGCATCTTTATCTTGAATAGTTCTTGGCCTCGAGAATCAAAAGATGAAACATTTTCCTCTTGGAGAATGTTACCTTCCTTCCCTACCAGCGCCACACACTTGGCTTACGATCAGTCTCGAGACATACATTATCGAAACCAACAATCCATGCACAACTCTTTATAACTACGATCCCTCGACCCTCTCTTGTTAAGTGTTATCCATTTCAATTCTACTTCATGATTTTATTGACTTATCAGGTTTCTAGCGGTTCTCATGACTTGTCATATGATTTGTACAACCACTATCAACAAGCCAATTGTCACATGGAGTACTAGAAATGAAACAAGATAAACCAAAACAATTGATCTTCCTGCCTGCTTTGAATTTGCGGCATGTGCTTCTCCTTGTTCAGCGATCTCCTTTCTCCTTGCCAAAACTTCTCCAATGTATCCCATTTTGACATCTCACACTCACCTTACATACGGCGCTTCTCCGACATCTAAAATGGGGATGATTTTTTTGCCACGGTGCTTGCATGGAGAATATCTTCCTCACTGATGCACACTTGCTTACCTTACTCTCGCAACTGACCGAGGATGCATCACTTCTCTTTGTGATGCCCTAACATAGCACTATGTCGAGGGAAAAGGTGTCATAAATGTAGAACTATAAATATGTTAACTTATATCATTCTAAGATTATAAAAGAAATATAAATTATCATATTAAAATAATATCATACCCCGTAATTGGAGTGATCAACATATTATTCAATTTCGTTTTTAGCACAAAACATTTCATTACCCAAAAATATATGTACATCATATGAAAATAAACGAAAACATCATTGATAGGCACCTAATGTTGTGGCACTCTGGCGATGTGGGATGTTCTTTACTATCATGTCGCTTCCCTCGATACTACCACGGATAAACACCTATGCTAAGCTTTATAACTTAGTGGGATACATAAATATAGACTGACCACTATAGCGATCGTCACAAACACATGCTCTGAAATGCATCCTAACTATACATATACATATACATTTAACCATATATGACATAATACTTCCAACCACTTATCACTAACATTTCCAACATTTTTAATTTCATATAATTTATGTTTATGCCTTTTATAAACATTCTGAGAATTTTCATCTCATCTCTTGTCATGCTTGCGCCATTCCCGAATAAAGTAGATCATGGGACCAGGCTTGTATGTACTTGAAGGTACTATCATTGTACGAGACAGTGATCTATAACTGTATTGTATTGTATGGCCCAACGAGGCCGCTGCGTGATCGAAGCGAGATCCATACCATTGACGAATCAGGGCCGCTCTGTTTTGTAAAAGCTTTGTATATTCGCGAAACATTATTATCGCATAAGCGTCTTTTATCTGTCCAACTACCGATCATAAGCGAGCAATCGATTTATTATGTTTTTCTTAACAATCTTTCAGATATCAAAAACGCACCTCCGTATCACGTGAATAACTGCGATATCATGTTTTACCTGAGATATTCATTATCCAAATAATATCTTATAAACATTTAGTACTTTTGCACTTTCATATAACAAAAATATCGTGTATTCTCTTTATTTTCATAACACATGTTATCGCCAGTCATTTACTATGATGAATTATTTCATATAACAATAAAATTTATATAGCCTTAGTGCTGAGAACCGAGTTCGAGCGGCTCCCAGTCCATTTTCAGCTACAATTTTGACTGTGCTTGAGATTGTTAGACAAAGTGACCTTCTAACCCAATATACCCCTATGTCTTAAGTTTCCTATGGTTAAAAGATCATGTTATTTGGACTTTTAATTTGGGAGATATGGTCCTAATATCAGGACTACTCCGAGATAGTTTTTAAGGACATAATTGTTCCCTTACTTTGAAAATTTTCCTGGGAACAATGGGAACCAATTTGGTTACACTTTCTTCATCCAAGTTGTTCTCCTAGATGTCTAGTTTACTAACAAATTGGAATCACTACATTTGGGTCAACCTATCCCAATATATGACTCAAACACTCAAGGCTGGTATGGACGAACCTTAACTGATTGAAAACATAGCTCCACTTTGATGAATTTTTGGGTACAATGGGGTCCAAATGTGAATACACTTCTTTCATGGAAGTTATTCTACAAGAAGTCTAGTTTATCCAAAAATTAGAATCACTCATTTTGGATCACCAAAACTCAGGATATGACACAAACATCAAGACTAGTCTGACTAGTCGGACCAAATCAATAACTGAACTTTGGACCCAAATTTAGGAGTCTTATGCCAATAATCAGACCTTGAGATCTTCAACACATTTTCAGCTAAGGGACTTAGGATTCACCTTAAATTGGAATCAACCAATTCGGAGGTCTCTAGACCAAGATATGGCCAAATAACTCACTTAGGGTTTGGGGAAGGTGACGGCGCTCTCCCCCTTACCAACCTACTTACTCCCCTCACAATCAATTTCTTCCTCATTTGAAGAACCAAGGGAAACTGACAAATACCCGAGCAATTAAATATATGCAAGCAAACCTGGGTGGAAATCCAGGTACCTTAAATTTCCTTGGCTTGACTCGACTCTATCTCTTCTTTTCCTTCTTTCTTTAACCTTGTATACTTCTTGAAAACAAGGCTTAAAATGAGAAAGCAAATGTTAGAACCACGGCCAAAGGGTCGGTTCTTCTTCTCTCCCTCACTTCCTCTTCCTTTTTCTCTCTTTCTCTCTTTTCCTTTTTTTTTCTTTAACCGATCACCCAACTAAAGCTTAAGCCTTAAGTCTTCATTTTCTCTAGATTTTTCTAGAGAGACATGTGTCTCTCTCTTATTAGTCCTCCCCTCTTTTACTCTTAAAAGCCCTTGAGCTTCCTTTTTATAATTTTATGCCTCTTCTTCATGATTCCATCTATGTCCTTGACTATTAAATTATCATATTACCCTTGGTCTTTTAATAATTTCAATTATGCCTTTCTTAATCATTTAATTACCCAATATATTTGAAAACTTTAATTACCCTTAATCATAGCGTAAACTACTAGGGTATATATTGGGGTATTACAATTCTCCCCCCCCCTTAAAAGCATTTTGTCCTTGGAATTCATATCTGAATTGAACGGTTGCGGATATTGAACTCGTCGTTGTCTCACAGTTCACAGTATGGCTTCCTCCATACCATGATGTTGCCAGAGCACTTTTACTAATGGTACTAGCGTGCAGTGATGACTCTTCCGAGCTAATATAGCTTTTGGCTCCTCATCATAGGAATAATCTTAATGCACTTGCACCTCTTTCATGGGAAGGATATGCAATTCATCTTATCGATATCTTCGTAGCATAGACACATAGAGGGAGAGCCAAACGATACGCCACTGGTCCGATTATCTCCAAAGCCTCATATGGGCCAATGAACCTCAAACTCATCTTCCCTTTCTTTCCAAATATGAGTAGTTTTTTCCATGGTGATACTCAGGAAGACCTTATCTCCAACTCCATATTCAATATATTTCCTATTCAAATCGGCATATGACTTTTTTCGGTCACTGGAAACCTTTAACCTTTCTTGAATAACTAGACTTTCTCTTACATTATCTTTTATTATGTACAGGCCAGTGCTTTATGCTCGTTCAATTCTGTCGACCTTACATAGGTTCTGCATTTCCGGCCATCTGAGAAGCCTCATGTGGTGTCATGCGTCTTGATTGATAGCTGTTGTTATAGAAAATTCCATCAATGGGATACCTATCCCGACTTGAGAAAATCCATATGAAAACCACTGTAACATATCTTCGGCGCTGAATCAATCTTTGATTTGTCAGTACATGCGGGTGAAAAGTTGTACAAAAATGGGACGAAGTACCCGATCACGAGCTATAACTCATTACAGGATATCTTGATGTAAATCTAGGGTCGATTCGACACAATTGACAACGGAACACCATGCGATCGGACAATCTGTCACATATAGCTGGCTAGTCGATCCATAGAATATTGATCTAACTGGTATAAAATGGGTGACTTTGTGAACATCAATTATCACCCATCTGAATCATGCTTGCTGCGTAAGGGAAGTCGATCACAAAATCCGTAGCAATACTATCCCATTTCCATTCTGCAGAATTGGAATGGGATTTAATAGGCAGGATGGTACTTGCCCGATGTTTGGCTTTTACTTGCTAACCGTGAGCATTTGGACACATAGTTTGTCACATCCCTTTTCATTCCTTTCCACCTTAACCTTTGCTTCAAATCTTGGTACATCTTGTTACCTCGAATGCATAGTAAATCTTAGTAGTATGAGCTTCATATAACAACTTTTCTTGACTCATTTATCGGTTGGCACACGTAATATATTATGGAAATCTGGCTTCCGTCTTCTTTTCTTTGAAAAAATCAGTCTTATCACTATCTCTAACCAATTGTACCTTTTTCTGCAACTCTTCATCATTTATTGAGCATTTATAATCATTTGTTTTAAAACAGGCTGCGCTTTTAATTGAGCTAATATAGCTCCATCATATACTATTTTTCCATTCCTTTGCGTCGTAATAACAGAAAACGCGGTGCCTTTGCGCTTAAGGCATACGCTGCCGTTAGCTTTTAGGGTGGTGATACATTATGTAATCCTGTCTTTGAACAACTCCAACCACCTTCGTTGTCTCAAATTAAGCCCCTTTTGCATTAACAAATACTTGAGACTTTTATGATCTGTATAAATTCTGCATTTTTCACCATATAAGTGGTGTCGCCATATCTTCAAAGCGAATACTACCGCAACCAATTCCAAATCATGTGTAGGATAATTCTATTCATGTGGCTTCAATTGTTTGGATTCATATGCCACTACTTTACCATCTTGCATTAACCACCTGACCCAATTGATTCTTGGAAGCATGATATCGGGGTATACTCTTTACCGGGTAAGGCTGGGTTAATACTAGTGCTTGATCAACATTTCCTTATTGCTTTCGGGGAATTATGTTGAAATTTATGCATCGCTCAAACTTTACTCATTTCTGAGTAATTTGGTGATAAGTATAATGAAGAGAATCCTTCCACAAAATCTTCTATAATATCACACTTCTAGGCCTAAGAAACCTCTCGCCGGTCACACTTTGAGACCGATTCCAGTCCTGCGGCTTCAGCCTTGCGAGGATCAGGCTCTTATACCCTCGGTAGACCTGATAGCTGGAATGAAACTTCCTTTAGCCAAAAATCGCACTTGCTAAGCTTGGCATACAACTTCTTCTCTTTCAAAGTCTACAAAACTATTCGTATATGCTGCTCATGCTCTTGCTCATCTTAGGAATATACCAATATATCATTAATAAATACCACCACAAACTGGTCCAAATAGGGTTGAAACACCCTATTCATCAAATCCATGAATGCTGCTGGTGCATTAGTCAACACAAATGGCAATACTAAAAACTCATAATAGCCATATCAAATCCTAAATGTTGTCTTGGCTTTTATCGACATCTTTACTTTTCATGACCCGATAGTACCTTGATCGCGAGGTCGTCTTGAAAACACACACTCCATTCAGGCCGATCAAAATAGATCTTGATTCTTGGCAACAGGTACTTGTTTTTCATTGTCACTTTATTGATATGTCGATAATCAATGAACATCCGTAGAGTGCCATTTTTCTTTTTCACGAACAAAACAGGCGCACCCTAGGGAGAAACACTAGGTCGGATAAACCATTTATCTAGAAGCTCATGTAGTTGAATCTTTAGCTCTTTCAACTCAGTTGGAGCCATCCTGTAGGGTGCCCTGGAAATAAGAGCTACCCTCGGTAAAATCTTAATAGATAAATCCACATCTTTTTCAAGTGGAATATTCAGTAGCTCTTTAGGAAATACATCCAAAAATTCTCTCACTACCAAAATATTTTCCAATTCTATTTGACCTTTTTTTGAGTCAAGCACCAAAGCCAAAAAGGCCTTACATCCTTTTCTCATAAATCGTCGGGCTTACATAGCTGAAATTACATTGGACATTGGGCTAGAACGAACATCATCTACTATAACTTTAGACTTATAAGAACATCCCAAGCACCAGCATCTTTTTATCTATTCAATTATAGCGGAGTGTTTTGAACCAATCCATTCCCAATCAAATCAAATTCACGAAATGGTGAAACAATTAAATGACAAAAATTCCCTATCATGAAAAACTATAGAAGCGATTCTTATACACTCACAATAACATTAACACTTTGCGGGGGACTACTTACATGCATATCATATATAATCTCGTGATATTATCTTATGTTCTGTACTCAATGCATATACTTGATTAAGATTGAGATAGGTTAATCGATTAATACATCTAATATCATATAGATATGATCACCGAATACAGTCTCGCGATACTAAGCATGTTTGTCTGTGATACATGAGTAATATCGATCCTCTCTGATGTACTCCGTCCTCTATCTTTGAATCGGGCCTAGACCCTACCTTGATCCGAGTCGAAGGTGGTGCAACAAATCTCCCTTTGCCACTTCCTTGCGAGCTCTGTGTCTGACTCTGCAGGACCGATTCACCATGAAATGATCACATTAACTCACACCCTCTGACATCCTCCTGTAATATGTCTGAAACACCCAAATGTTATCTATGGAAAATAGGGCATTTTGGGGTTTCTCATATCTAGCCTAAACACCTCTCTACGGAAGCTAGGTGCCACGATGGGCCTTACCTTCTACCTCTTGTGTTGAAATTTGCCTGCTGATTCGATTAGAGATTCTCTAGCGCCTCATGTGGGAATAAGCTCCTCTTGAAAATTTGTTCTTCTGAAACCTTTCTTTGCTACTTGCTTCAAATCTCTCCCCACGCCGTAGCGGCTTGTACTGGCTTGATAAAAATTCACCTGTTGGAGAGAAGTCACAGGTGCTAAATATCTCTTGATAGACTCATTCAACCATCCTCAAATTGTTTACACTGAAATGCTTCAGTGAGAATTGACTTTGGAGCATACTTTCTAAGATGACTAAATCGTTTCGTACTCAACCACTGATAGGCTTCTCTACTTCAAATTAAGAAATTGCTTCCATTTGGCCTCCTTGTACATATCGATGACATACTTTGCCCGAAACTCTTGGACAAAGAAATCCCAAGGCATAGGGTCCGAAAACCTTGGACGCTTCAAGACAAGCTTCCACCAATCATAAGCCTCACTTTGTAAAAGCGAGACCACACAGGCTACCCTTTGCTCAGGAGGGCATCTCACCTCCTCCAATACTCTTTGCAAACTTTCAAGCCAAAACTCAGCATTATCTCATTCCTCTAGGCTTGTCCCATAGAACTCCTCCGCTCTATGTCTCCTCATCCTATCTATTGGAGCATTAGGAGTTGTCAACCTTTCCAAAACTCGAGTCATATCTTGAGATATCTTTAACAAGGATTCCGTTGGCTTGTTAGGGACATTGCTTTCACTTCTGATTAATTCAAAGGGATCAAAAGCCGATAACCCTTGTTCCTTTGGGTTAACACTTTCGCGGCTTTTGGCCGGTTGGGGGCGGTCCATCCTATTCAGAAAACAAAGACATCCACATCAGGTCAACACATTACTTTACATATGCATTTCTATCTTATACTCTATCTAGAGTTGTTTAAACCTAGACTCTGATACCACCTAAATTGTGATGCCCCAACTCGGCACCCTGTGTTAGGAAAGGGTGTCACAAATCTGAGAACTATATACCTATTAATTTACATCATTCTAAACAATTATAAAAAAAAATTATCATATTACAAAATAATATCATACCCTACCATTGGAGTGATCAACATATTCAATTTTGTTATATACACAACTTTTCATTGTTTTCAAAAATATATGTACATCATCTAAAAATAAACCAAAACATCATTGTTGGGCACCTAATGCTATGTTGGCCTTTGCTGATGTGGGACGTCCTTTACTACCATCGCACCCTTGATACTACCGCGGATAAACTTACCGTGCTAAGCTTTATAACTTAGTAAGGATCCATAAATATGGACGACCACTATAACGATTGTCACAAACACATGTACAAATGCATCTAACTATACATATACATATACATTTAACCATATATGACACAATACTTCAACCACTTATCACTAACATTTCAACATTTTTCATTTCATGTAATTTCCATGTTTTATGCCTTTTATAAACATTACAAAATTTTCATCTCATATCTTGTCATGCTTGGATATTCCAAAGAAGTAGATCATGAGACGAAACAATATATACCCGAAGATACTATCACTGTATGAGACAGTGATCTATAAACTGTACTGTATTGTATGACCCAAACGGGGCCACTGTAATGATCCAAACGTGATCCATGTCATTGACCAAAATGGGGCCACTCTGTTTGTAAATTGTATGCTGCAGCATTGTTATCTCTATAAGCATGCTTATCTATCCAACTACCCGATCATAAGCAAACAATCAGTTTTATTATGTTTTCTTAACAATCTTTCATATATCAAAAACATATCCCATATACATGAATAATACGTGCCTCGTAACATACCTATGAAATATTATCCAAAATGATCTTATATTGTTCTTGTACTTTGCACTTTCATAACAAAAATATCGTGTATTCTCTTTATCTTTCGCAACACATGTTATCATGATCATCTTACTATGATACATTATTTCATATAACAATAGAATTTATATAGCCTTTATACAATTTCGGTTTCCATGTAGGTCTGCACGAAACGATTGAGGCAACTCCCGAGTCAATTTTATTACATTTGACCATGTAAATGGTATTTTTAGACAAAGTGATCATCTAACTGATATAACCCTATGTCTTAAGTTTCTATGGTTGAAAATCATGTCATTTGGAATTTTAATTTTGGGAATATGGTCATATATCCAGAACACTATCCTTACTTTGAAATTTTCTTGCAGACAATGGGAACAATTTAGTTTTCTTCATTCAAGTGTTCCCCTAGATGTCTAGTTTACCCAAAAAATTTGAATCACTACATTTTGGGTTATATACGAGATACAACTCAACACTAAGTAGTGCAGATGGACAACAAGCGATTGAAAACATGGCTCCACTTTGATGAATTTCCGTTTTAATGGTGGAAATTTGAATATCTTCTTGTGGAAGTTATTACAAAAGTCTAGTTTACCCAAAAATTAGAATTACTCATTTTGGATCACCAAAACTCAGGATATGACACAAACATCAAGACTAGTTTGACTGGCCGGACCAAATCAGTGACTGAAGTTTGGACCCATATTCAGGGGTATTATGCCAATAATCGGACCTTGAGGTCTTCAACACATTTTTAGCTAAGGAAAGTAGGATTCTCCTCAAATTAGAATCAACCAATTCGGAGGTCTCTAGGCAGTGCTGTGATAACTCATAGGGTTTGAGGAAAATTTGTGACTATCTCACTTACCAACCCTACTTCTCCTTACACAATTCTTCCTCATTTGAAGAACCCGACAAACAAAACTATGCCAAAAATTTAAAATATGGCTAACCCACAAGTTGAAATCCTTGTATTAAAATTCACTTGAATTAACTCAGAAAATATCTCTTTTCCTTCTTCTTCTCTTCTTCTTGTATGCTTATTTGAAAATGGGAAAACTTAAAATGAGAGGCAAAATAGTGAGACCTAGCGAAAGTTTGGTTCTTCTTCTCTCCCCTCACTTCCTCTTCCTTTTTCTCTCCTCTCTCTTTTCTCTTTTTTTTTCTTTGCTTAGATCCCACTGACTAAAACTTAAGCCTTAAGTCTTCATTTTCTCTGATTTTCTAGAGAGACATGTCATCTTTCTCTTATCGGTCTCTCTTCTTGCTCTTAAGCCCTTGAACTCTACTTTTTATAAATTTTTATCTCAAAACTTTAGTAACACTCTTCTTAAGCAATTCCATCTATGTCCTTGACTATTAAATTATCATATTATCAGCATTGTTTTGTATTCCAATTATGCCTTTCTTCTCTAATCATTTTAATTACCCAAAACATATATTTAGCTTTAATTACCCTTAATCATAGCGTAAACTACTAGGGTATATATTGGGGTGTTACACTCTTCCCTTTCCATTTGTTCTCTTTTCCTTCCGAATTTTGTTGCACTTTGGCCCTTAAAGCCTCTTCGACACTTCCTTTCAGCCTCATCGGCCTTCTTTGTTCAGGTGCTTGCAAAGCACTAACCAGATATACTAAACCTGATTTGAGACAGTTTCTTAATTGTTCTCAGCGAAGCAATGGTTGCCTCATATCTTAGGCAAAGAAACAAGGATCTTTTGCACCAACCTATTGTCAAAGAGGTTAGTGCCAAGCATTCTTGCCTTGTTTGCTATGTCAACCAACTTGGTCGAGTACTCTTTGATTGTCTCAAAAACTCCTTCATCTACAATCCCTTAAACTCCCTAACAAAATTAACACCTTCATGCTCTTGATTTTTTCATCTCCTTGATACTTTGCTTTGAGGAAATCCTAGATTTTCTTAGCAGAGCCACAAGCCATGATTCTACTGAAAATTGCCGGTGAAACAGTAGCATACAAATAGGCTTTGGCCTTGGCTTTTCTGGTTTTCATCTCCCTGTGATGCCTAATAGGAAGTGCAGCCACCTCATAGTCATCTTCCACTACCTCCCGTGTCCTGGCCTCAACAGACTTTTTTCACTGCCCGACAGTAGTTCTCCTCATGTCAAACACTGGTGGAGCTAGAGCGGAGAGAGTGCTTGAATTTGCTTCCATGTTCACTCGGTTTTTTTGAATGCAAACTTACCTCTCAATCACTATCACAAGCTGTCGCCTTAGGAATCAAAGCTCTGATACACTGTTTGTTATATGGAAGGAGATGGACAAGAAACAGAAGTGAAAAAAATCTGCATAAATAAAATTGTACAGAATAAATACCTGTGAATATTGAATTCCTTAGTTCTGCAACCCACTAAGACATGTTGCCAGCAACTAAATTGACCTGAAAAACATCAACTAAATTGACCTAAAAAACATCAACTAATTGACTTGAAAAACAGCAACTAAATTGACCCAACAAGATAATAGCTAGTGCTCCTAATGACTAGGACCTTCAACAAAGAGAACAGAAGACAGCTCTTAATTCACTGACAGTGATCACATATATCATTTATGTTATTTAAGGCAGGTTAAAGGTACTGTTATGTTCAACAGATTTTTATTTATTTTTATGGAGAACTCAGAAATCCTACAGATTTTTATATACATAATATGTTCCAAATATTAAAAATCAACCATTTTTTTCTCCCAATTTGAACATTCCAATCAAAGATGGGTGAAGTTGAAATTTGTTCACATAAGATAACAAAAAATTATGGACACACCCAGCAGTGGGATATCAAACTCAAAGAAGTATGCAGCAATCTGGTATATGGAGCAAAGCATGTAGCTTTGTTGAGTTAGGTGAAGAAACCAGAAAGCAAAGGCAGGATCAGCAAGTAGAACGTAAAAAGAGGAGGACATCTTCAATCAGCAAAAGCAGGATACCAGCAGCAGTCTACATCAAGAAGATGAAAACCATGCTGTTGCTGGAACTGCTGGAACAGGCCCCCCAAATCTGAATCCGATAACAGAACAAAAAAGAAAAACTGATCAGAGCCAACCCATGAACAACAGAAGAGTTGATGTCTCTGAAAAAAAAATCACACATACAATGCAAGAATTCTGGGTTTGTGAAACACTGTTATTCAACTTGAAATGTAAGTTGAAACGAAGTTGATATTTCAGAACTCTGTTTCTAGATTGAAATGAACTCTGTTCATATTTCAACAAAAGAACAGGAGATGGGGAAAAAAATTATTACTCAAATGTAGCATAGGAGTTAATTAATACCTGAAAGACAGATAGGTATCCATTGTCCTAGCTTATCATTTGTGCCACTAGTTTTGGGCTGCTCGGAATCCTCTAAATATGCTTGGACTATTGTGCATTTGAAAATAGGGAGCAAAAGAGTGGTTGATAGCTTCATCATTCCACTTCAACTGATTCCACCAACTCTCCTCTGCCTTAATTTTCTTTAGATTGCTTTTTGAAGTATTAGAGTCGAATGGCAAGCTCTTCAAGCACAATCATACACCTTGATGACTTCGTGAAGGAAAGAGTAGGGATGCTGATAGATGCTCTTCAATCTTGGTAGCCCATTGAGAAGGAGGTATTTGAGCCTTGAGAATATGTCTAAACTTTCCTCTACTCCATTGCATATTACTTGTTCTATTGATTCACAATCGAGAACATAAAGTTGTTCAAGATATGGAGCATAAACAAGCCATGTTAAGTTCAACAATTTTGAACAATCATGAATAACTACGCAACGAAGGGTATGGAAGTGGTGATTCTCCCTTGCAACAATGGAGTTTTGGAGAGTTACATCGCTTTGTGTCCCTTCTTGTTCCACTTCAATTTTTATGTCTTTTAATTCATTGCAACTGTCTATAATAAGAAATCCCAAATGCTCCATTCTTTTCAAAATTGAAGATGATAGTTCAAATGAGATCAGATTCCCACAATTAAACAATATAAGATAACTTATGCACCTCTGCAATTTGTGACTACTTTTTAATTTGTTGAATGAAAGAGCAGTACATATGGTGATACGTATCTCACTAATGCCATTCAAGGACTCCAACTCACGCAGCAAGGTTTCTTCAACTCCACTTAAACCATTTGTACCGCATATGCTAAACAACTTTAAAGATATGAGACTTGATATTAAGTTCCATTAGATCAATTTTAAGACTCATACCATCAAACAGGAAGTCATGGTTTTCAATTTGAGTTCTAATGGCAGCTCTCTTATTCTTACATGTAATAATTAGATATCTCAAAACGACAAATTTTCCGATAATTAATGGTAGCTCAGTTAATTACCATTGTTTGACAAATTCAAAACTCTTATTGAAGGCATAAATTGGAAGAATCCAGTTGAAAAACCCTTCAACTTGTACATTCTGAACAAATTAAAGTCTTGAGATTGGGACACACCAATATATTATGGAACTTCTCAACATTTTTATCCCATAATGAAATTTTCTCCGTCTCTTTTAATTTTGGAATTTCTTGGGCTTGCTTCAATCTAGAAATATCACGGTATGCTAAAATTTTGTTCTTTTCCTTTCCGTAATCACCATACAACCATAAAGCCATGTCATGGATGACATCATGCATTCTTACCCTTCTTTCTTTCAAACCACCACTCTCTAATAAACATGCATCCTTCAGTTTTTTAATAATTTTATGACCCAGATTATGCGCTTCATGTATGTCATGAACTTCACCCAAAAATCCTTCCCCTATCCACAAATCTATAACTTCTTCGCAATTAATCTCCCAATCTTCAGGGTATAAGGAACAATATAGAAAACAAGATTTGATGACATTATCAGACAATCTGTCATAACTGACTTTTAATCTATGAAACAACTGATCTTCCATACCTGAAATTTCCGCTGGAAATATGCTCAAACTTTGTATTACCTTGTCCCAGTTTGAGGGATCTTTCTCACCAGCCATTGCCCTCCCAAGAGTAACCAAAGCAAGAGGCAAACCTTTGCACTCTTCAACAACTACCTTTGCAAGCCGTGGTATATGTGGATGAGAATTTAATGTATCTTCTCCTACCTCCTTCCGAAACAGAGTCCAAGCAGCTTCTGAGGGCAAACATGTGACTTCAACACTCTTGTGAGCTTTCATTTGATGGCACACATCTTGTAATCGGGTGGTGAAAATAATCTTGGACTTATTTTGAGCATCGGAACTTGGAAATGGGACCCCAACATCTACGAGATCAAGTCGCTCCCAGATGTCATCCAACAATAATGCGAACCTCTTTGTTTTTAGAACTCTCAATATTTCTGCACTTTTCCCTCACTCCCTGCACCAGCTGCTCCATTTATCTCGCGGTATTTCTAATTTATTCCAAATAACTTGCTGAATTTTTTCAATGTTGAACGGTTTTGACACCACAACCCAAATCACAACATCAAAATCTCTGGATGATGTAGTGAGGAAGTCGTTGTTGATTTTCTTCAAAAGAGTGGTTTTGCCCACACCCCCCATTCCATACAATCCCATAATTCCCACTTGGGGATCTTCTAGAAGCCTACAGATTCTGTCATACATCATTTCTGAGCCCACGGTCTCCTCCATGGGCAGTTCATCTACTAGAGGACGAGGCAGCATCTCGGCTACAACAACATCGAAATGATGTCCTTTTCCGATTAGACCAGAAACGGATTCCAGCTTTTCAGTTACTTCCTTTCCAATCTTGTAGCTAGACCAACAATTCCTGGGACAGCATCCGTGCAGACATCTCTTCTGGATTTCTTGATCTCCTCTATGCAGAATTTCTTCAACTTCTTTCACCATGTCTTGTGCTTCATGGATCCACCCACCCACTTCCTTTCTGCGCATCATCTGTCTCTGCTCTGCACGTTCAACCCTTGCCTTCACATCTTCATACAAGTTGTTAAGGCATTCCCTTATCCTGCTCAAGGCGGGAGATTCTTTTCCAGATAGATAGACAGTATGTTTGGAGGTGTGATCATACAAGCAGGGGAACAGACCTACGATTGCGCTTAGGAACTCCATAGCTAGGTAGCTCTCCCCAGTTCACAATTAAAGAAAAAAAGATTAGAATTCAGCCAAAGATGGAACAAAGAACTGCAGGGCTAAAACTTGAGTAACATGGGAGATCTGCCTCTGCCACCACCAAAACGTACAAGAGGAAAAGGGATGATGAGAATTTGAAATGAAGAGAAAAGAGAGCATTAAGGAGAAAGTTGGTTGAATGATGGGATGCTCCAGATTATTGCTCCAATGTTCTCTTTGAAGACGTAATAGTCTGTATTCGATCACAGGAAAATGAAATTACATTTCTGCGTTATTTACTGCATACGTCGAACTAAAATGTAAAGAAAAATACAAATTTATCTTGTCAATATTTTTACATTTCTTTCTTAACCTTGCCGTCGTCCTGCAATGGCACATTAAGCCTTTGCGAAGTGAGCACGTTTTGAAAAAATAGTGAGAATTGGTGAGAATGGCGACAAGAAAAATAGTAGAATGGCGTTGAAATTAAACAGCGATGGAGAAGGAAGACGAGGGGAAGTTGATATGTGGGTTCGTTTTTTTTGAACCGTAATCAGGGATTAAATCGGGATATCATAACATTCTCGGGATAATTGAAATTAGTTATACTCCACAGTTTAACGTAGGATTCTGACCAAATATCCGGATATCCAAAATCGGATTGGATTGTTATAGCGGTTTGTGATGTCCGGTAAATAGAATATATCCGGTTAATTTAAATTAATTACTTTTAATGATATAATTTAATTTTCATAAATCATTTTATTTTATTTAATTAGGTCAATAAAAAAATTAATAAATACTTGGATTTTGAAATCCCGGACGTGCGAAAATTCCCGTTTGAAATGGGATTATTTGTTTTCGGATTTGCATTCAGGTAGCCAGCTTTTAAATTTAAATTTGGATCATGGAGTAAAATTTAGGATTTTAATGTCCAGGACCAAACGATCGGGATTTACAAGTAGGAATTTCATTTAATTTTTAAATTTTTTTTTAAATTTTCTAAAATTAGTTTAAGTATATTATTATATAAATTATAAAATTTAAGTATATTATATAAGTATTTATTAATTATAAATTTAACTATATTATATAAATTATTTTAATACTTATAAATTTAACTATATTATATAAATTATTTTAATAGAAAATTTAAATATATTTTATAAATTATTTTAATACTTTAAAATTTAACTATATTATATAAAGAAATTATTTTAATACTTTAAGAATTTAAATGTATTTTATAATTAATCTAACACAACTAATATAATACAATAAAAATTAAAAGGAGTCTGTTTGAAAGCTAAAGTATTGGAATGAGGTGTAAAAAGTATATTTTGGGATTTATTTAGTAAATGGGGTGTGAAGAGATATCTAAGGGGTGTATATAGAACCTCTCAAAACAAATGCTTACGATGCCCCTTTCCACATTGTCTCCATGGTTTTATGTTTCCTTCATCAGTCATCTGTTAAATTTTTTGTAAAAATAAGAGTATTTATTAAGAAAAAATAATTGATCAACAATCAAAAGACCCAATAAATGTTAAAGTGAGTTGGTAAAGAGAAATTATAGGAATCAAATATTCTAGTTACCAAGTTAGTTTATTCCTTTGTAATACCCCAAGATTGTAAGATTAGGTGTAGTAGTTTTCTTCCTAATTAGCTTGATGTACAGGTTATATATATTCCTCCGTGTTGTATCTTTATAATATGGAATTCTAGTTTTTCCTTCTCCATAACATGGTATCAGAGCGGAGATTCTAGGGCAATAGAATTTCTGAAAAAAAAAGGAATGGAAACACCTTCCACTAGGGTGGAAAAACACGAAGGGAAGAATTTATCTCTCACAAACCTTACAACAAGAATGACACAATTATTAAACCAAAAGCAGACCTAGAACCAGATCTCAAGTCATGAACCTGCTACACATATTGGAATTAAGTTAGATGGTACTAATTATGCACTATGGTCCCAAATTGTTGAGATGTATATCTCAGACAAAGACAAGTTGGGATACATAAATGGAGATCTTCCACAGCCTCCGCAAACCTATCCTACATTCAGAAAATGGAGAACCGAAAACGCAGTAGTGAAGGAATGGCTGATCAATTCTATGGATCCAAGCCTAGTCAGTAACTTTATCAGATTCTCAACAGCTAAGGCTATTTGGGATAGTATTGTTACAACGTATGCTGGTAGATGCTCTTCAATCTTGGCAGCCTATCGAGCTTGAGGAATTTGAGCCTTAAGAATATGTGTAGATTTTCATCTACTCCATAACATATCACTTCTTCTATCGATTCATAATTGGTAACATAAAGTTGTTCAAGATATGGAGCATAAACAAGCCATGTTAAGTTCAACAATTTTGAACAATCTTCAAATCTAAAACATTCTCCGGTCTTCTCAAATAGATGCGCCTACATTTTCACCCACAATCTCTTTCTGAACAGCATGATGCTGAAGAACTTATGAGAGTTCTCAAAATATGAAATTTCATTATTAAAAAATGGAAGATATTTTTTTTTATTTAGGGTAATTTTGGTATTAAGAAAAGGAGAGACTCTCATGTGAATATATAAAGAAAAATATAATTCACACTTACATGTATTTACTTTCATTCAATTGTTAACTGATTTTGGGAGCTTTGAGTTTCCAATTTTAGTAATTGATAGGCGCGAGCATGTTATATAAAATATATACGTCTATATGCGCAAGTGCACGCTTCGCCTCAAGTAATATGGTGTGAAAAGTAAGAGTATCATTCCCACTGGGATTAGGCTACTAACTACCAAAATTATAACAGTCCTACCTTTATTTGGATTAACAAAATGGTGAAATTTAAATGAAAAACAAACTTACCGAAAGAAATCCTAAACTAAGGTCTCTAACATACAAAGTGAAAATGTAATTACAAAAAAGCTTAGGGTTTTAATTTCATCAGCAATTCCCATTGTGAGATTCAAAATGGTCCAAATGATGCCTAAATCATATATTAATGGCGGATTTCACCTAAGCACATGCTATTCTTTCTCAAACAATAACAATCTACCCTTGCAAAAGGTTATAATGTATCTCTACCTCAAACCATCATAACCAAAGGATCATTAAGCATTAAGATCCATAAAGCCACATACTTAACCACAATATCTATCTATGGTGAAACATGACATTCTATTCATAGTCTAACCTAATTATTGTTTTCAACTTCAAAATTAGGTCTAAATCACTCTTATCAGTAATGGTGATCAATCATCAAAAGCATCGAAATTGAGATGACAGGTCCTTCATAGAAAAATCCAAATCTCAAAATTTTCAATCAGGTTAAACATCATAGTTCATTGTTTACACTACATGAAACCCTAGAAAACATGTTAATATGAAGATGGAAAAACAATCAAAAGCGAGAAAGCGTAAAGAGAAGAAATAGCATGAAGTAAATGCTCAATCTCCTCTTCTTTATTTCGTCTTCTTCCTTCCCCCCGAGAGTTGTCCCTAGGGTTTAGGAAACCTAAGGACTTCCTCTTTGCGACGAAGAACCTAGAACCCCCTCTTTGCCTCAGCCCCACCTAAAATGCCACTAAATCCCTCTTTTAAAGCCAAAACCAAGAGGAGAAGAGATGGGCTTCATCGGCTTTGAATGCGACATCCATGTTGATGCATGGCGGTCACGATCTTTTACTGCGTGGCAAAAAATGGAGCCTCTTGGAATGAGCGAGAATATCCACGATATATTGGTGGACTCACACTAAGCATTGAGAGCACTGCAGCTTAATCCGAAAATTTGTCCCTTCACTTATCCTTCACTTCCCGATGTCGTATCTTTCTCATCTGAACTCTGAATCGCACGATCTTGGTGATACGAAAAGCCCTCAGAGTCTAGAATGTGCCCATACCAATGAGGGAGCCATGAAAGGATATCATGCTGACAAAAAGATCACATATTTGTTGCGTTTTTTTTGATGTTTCACGATTTTTCTTGATTTTGCTCATTTAAAACAATGGTTTGGCTAATCACAAATTGAGAAGAGAGCGATAGAGACACTTATTTATCTCACAAAACTATTAAAACTTAAGCCATAAGGATAAAATGAATATTTAAGATAATCATCTCACTCCCAAACTTAAGTCTTTGTTTGTCCTCAAGCAAAGGAAAAACACACATATACAAAACACTAAAAGAGATATATATGATTGGAGAATGGTGCTAGCAACAAGCTAGGAGAATACCATGACAAAGTTCTATGGAAACAATATAGTCTACATGGGATTCCAACACATTTAAAATCTTTAAAGAAAATTTATCTAGGGGCAAGGTGATCAAGGAAAGATTTGAGCCCAATTTCTCAACGAATCCTTCCTAAAGAAACTCGGTGAAAATGGTATGTTAAATCTCAAATGTAGACATAGGTTCCAAGACACTTTTCAACCAAACTCAACTCACTCATTTGAAAGAGATTAACAAAAAACCAGGCCGAGAACAAACCTTTTATTCAATACTAAAACTAAAAAAAAAAAAAAAAAGATGCAATGCTAAGGCGCTCTAGAAAAGTGTCCATATAGTGGGGATCCATTGATAACTCCCCATCAGTTGGTTAAGGGCACTGAGCATTAAGTTCCCCTCGAACTTCACCCTAAACACTCAACTATAAAACCCAAGCACCTACTTGTAAAATTGAACCATCCCTTGTCTCATGTAACAGATAGCGAAGTCAATGACTCCTAATAAGTTGGCTTATGGCATTAGGCTTTGGAAGGCCCCTCAGACTGTGTCTAGGATTCCGACTAGAACAACTCACTTATTTCTCTCTTTTCTTTCTTTTTCACTTTTTTTGCTTTTCTACTTCTGTTTATTTATTTTTCTCTTTTTCTTTTGTTTTTGCAATTGTGGGGTCCATTAGCCCTCTTTATTGAAGTGTCCCAACACTATGGAAGTTAAAACCTCTCAAGGTAAGTTCAGTTTGAAAAGAAGAGATAGAAATCTCGAGTGTACAAATGATATATAGTGTGTGTGTGTGTGCTCGAGTTCCATTAAGAAGTAGTTCCTTGAAAAACACGAAGGCTCTACAACTAAGTCTCCCACAACCACTTGATACACTCAATCTTAGATCACATAAATGTGATGGTATCCTAAGTTTTGGCCAAATAATACAAATTGTTGAAAAACAATGTCAAAGCATTCTCTAAATAGTTATTAAGCACCAAACCAACTCATGTAAGACACAAAACAACCAAAAGAAAAACCACATGTAAGGCCAGGTTCAACGAAACTAGACTAGCAAACCAAACTAAACCTGAAGCACGAACATGTATAACACAAAAACCAATTAGAAAATCCAAGTTGATTTTACCACAATTTGTCCCCACACTTGGGCGAAAACATTTCCTCGATGAAATAGAGCATGAAAAACAAAAGGAAGATGAAACCCTTGAAGATGATGGGTTGAATGTGTTCTCTTGCCTTAGAACCAACTTTAGTACTTCTAAAAACCTGAAAATTACAACTAAAAAAGCACAAAACAAGATCAAACAAGAAAAATTAACTAAAAACAAACGTCAAAGGTAACTAACAATAGAAAATGGAAAGGAAATTTATTAAACTTGGGTTACCTCCCAAGAAGTCGTTCCGTTTTTCGAGTCCAACTTGACTCTACCAACTATGGAACGCTTGAGGATTTTTGCCCTCATCCTTCACTAGGAAGGAGTAATAGTGCCCCTTTAGTAGCTTGAACACATCCTTTTCAAATGATTTGATCACTATATCCATAATGGAGGTTCCCTCCCGATCTCATGCCATGGCTTCTGAGCTCTTAGCCCTCAGTATATGGTTTGTCTTCACTTGGCAACTTCTCTTGCACAAATGCCCAAGGAGTCATCTCCAGATTTGTCTTAACTTCTTCATTCTTCTCTTCCGGTTCCGGAGAAGTTGACTCCTCTTCATTCTTCATTTGCTTAATTAACTCTTCATCAACCTCTTTGACTTCCTCTTTTTCATTTACCTCTTCAATTTCTCCCCCACTTCTCAAGGTGACATCCTCATGAACTTCCAAATAATCTTCTTGCGGATTCTCTTCAATGGAGCTAAGAAAATTTCCTTGTAAGAGTGACTTGTTAACCTTTTGCTTAGCATCATCCATGAATTTGGCATGAGCATCAGCCATTTCCGCTAAACTTAGATTTTCTCCTTTTGGAAGTTAGAGTGGTTGAGCTTGTGTAAATGGATTCTCCATTTGGAAAATCTATACTCATATGAGGCCCATTACAATAGCTACACAAGGGAGGGTCTACTTGAACATCATTGGCCTCAAACTCAGCATTCTGAAATTGTGCATTTTAAAGTTATTTGGTGAGAAAATTCACTTGAGCTAATAAATTAGCAAGAGTGGCTTGAGTAGTTGAATTGGGGAAAGCATCCACAATGAGTTAAGCTCCTACAAAAAAAAAAAAAAAATACAAATCCAAAGTAAAATAGAAAATTAAAATAAAACAAAACTAACTAAATCCAAAGTGAAGAAGGACTACTTGGCATCAATATTAGTAAAAGCATCAATCCCCAACAACGACGCCAAAAACTTGATAGGCTCGATGTGTGCTCTGTAAAATGTGTATGCCTATGTGCAGAAGTGCACGCGTTGCCTTAAGTAATAAAATGGAAGTATGAGTATCGTCCCACGAGGATTAAGTTACTAAGTACCGAAATTAGAATAGTCCTAACTTTATTTGGATTAACACAAAGGTGAAGTTGAAATGGAAAACAAACTAAACTAAAGAAATCTTAAACTAAAGCCTCTAACATACAAAGTGGTGAAAATGTAATTACAAGAAAGCCTAGGGTTTTATTTTATCTAAAAAATTCCCATTATGAGATTCAAAATGGTTCCAATGATGCCTAAATCATATATTAATGGTGGCTTTCACCTAATCACATGCTATTCTTTCTCAAGCAATAACAATCTTTCTTTGGAAAATGTTTTATTGTATCTCTACCTCAAACCATCATAACCAAGGATGCATTAAGCATTAGAATCCATAAAACCACAAGTAACCCACAAATATCTCTATTCTCTGGTGAAACATGACATTCTATTCATGGTCTAACCTAATTATCATTTCTTAGTCTCAAATTAGGTCACAAATCATGTTAATGGAGATCAATCATCAACAAGCATGAAGACTAGAACTGAACATTTAATTTAATGAGATTCAAGGTTCAAAGATTTACAAATTAAAGCACAACACCATAGTTCATTGTCAAACTACATCAAAAACCCTAGAAAATGAGATTAGCTCATGTAGAGGAGAAAAACAACCAAAGAAAAGAGAGAAAACTTAAACAGGATAAGAAATAGCCTATATGGAAGATGAAATGCTCAATCTCCTCTTCAAATCTTCCTCTTCTTCTTCAATCTTCTTCCTTCCACTAAAGAGAGTTGTGCCATAGGGTTTAGAGGAGCCTAGGGGCCTCCTCTTTACGACGAACCACAAGAACCCCCTCTTTGCCTCCACCCACCTCTAAAATGCTCAAAATTCCCTCTTTTAAAACCAAAGCCAAGTGAGGAGAAGAGATGGGCTTCAACAACTTTTTAGGCTCGACATCCACGTTGTAGCATGGAAGATTTGATGTTGTAGCTTGGTGAAAAAATGGGAGCTATTGGAATGAGCCAAGAACCATGCCATAGCGTGAGTGGACTCACGCTAAAGCGTGAGTCTCCTTTCACTTCTCCTTCTCTTCCTGATGTCGTATCTTGCTCATTCGAACTCTGAATCTTGTGATCTTTGTGTCTACGGAAAGCCCTCGGAGTCTAGAATGTGTCCATACCAATGAAGGAGCCATAGAAGGACATCATGCTAATGAAAGGATCACATGTTTGTGGCTACATGATGACTTTGCCGATTTTTCTTCAATTCCGCTCATTTATGCTCAATGGTTTGCCTAATCACAAAATTGAGAAAAGAGAGCATTATGACACTTATTTATCTCATAAAAATATTAAAACTTAAGAAAAAATAATGAGTTCTTTATAGACCTTTGACTTTGAGAAGTGCTAAATGGGGACAAAGCGTCCATGAAGATTAGTGCATTCCACCAGAGAAACAGTCTACAACATAAGCTTCTTTACTTTTTCTGAAATTATTAAAGAGCTCCTCAACACCCATATATAATTCTTGAAGAAATAAGACCTCAAACTAGGGATGGCAATTCGTGTTAATGGATTGTGTTCATGCATGTCGAGGTTGACTATAAGTATTCGTCAACATTGATCAACTTAGAACACGACACAAATAATAATCGTGTTAAAATACTTTTCAAACACGACCCATTTATTAATAGGCATTTTGATTCGTGGGCACGGAGGGTGGTCCGGAATCAACAAAATTTATAAACCTATTTCCTCCTATTGTCGTAGCAATGCTACTGCAGTATAGTGACTCTAGGGTCGAACACATGGATGGGTTTTCTTAGCACAAATGATTAACAGTTGGCTCAAAATGGTGAATTTCAATTTGGATTTGGGGTTTTGATAAAAACAGTGGGGTGAAATGTTTGGAAACTGAAAATAAAACAAGTTAAAATGTAAAATAGAACTCCTTGAAGTGTTAGGTCACTGGGGTTGGATTCCTGGGAGCAGGCGAGGTTTCGAGGGGTCTTTTTCGCGTTGGGGAGGATGACCTATAATTCGACGATCTCCATTTAGCTTTACAAGCCAACCCTCATTAAATCTCTTTAAAAATGGCATCCATTGGCCATTAAAGCTCTCATTCATTAAAACACAAGTCACCTTGACTCTTCCATACAATGACTCCGTAAATGATAACTAGAACATCGATAAGGATCTAACATTAAGCATCAATGAGCCACACAAAAAAACTACAAGTAATAATAACCATTCAAGGTGACTCAAAAGGGATCAAAACCTAAGGTTAAATAGGGAGAACAGTAACGGCAGTGGATACCTGCATGAAAAACATGGAACCCTCAGCCTGCCTCAGAATCATGCACCTAGTAGCCTTCTTCTTCAAGGAGAAAGAGGTTCTTGCCGCTCATCCTTCGAGTTGTCATCCTCGGAGGGTGTTTGGCTAGTGAGAAACGAAGAGAAAGTGAGGGAAAATTAGAGAAAATGAGAAAGAGCGGGAAGAGCTAAAAGCTTCCCGCCCAAAAACTTTATTCATCAAAGCAAAAGGTCTCCATACAGTGTCTTGTCTGGGGCTTTTATAGCCAAACCCCCTTTACAAAATACAAAAAAAAAAAAACAAAACAAATACTATTACAATGGGGGAAAATTAGGAAGAAAACCAAAAAGTGAAAAAGAAGTCAAAAAGTCAAAAGGTGGACAGTGAACAAAGGCGTTAGGTGAAAATTTATAAATCATAAATTTTCGCAACCTGTGAAAATTTCGCGATCCTTCCATTTTCCGCTTGCTTTCGTTTCCTTCTTTCCTCGGTTTTTGATTTGCGCTTACGAGTTGAACTCGATTCTCCATGGTTGAAATAACTCATCTGCGTATAAAAAGCCTACAAAAACAATAAAACTTGCCATAAAATTTGATTAGTTGCTAGGTCCTTAACATGCCAATTGGGGCTAATTAAAGCCATTAGTACACAAAGTGCTCAAACCTCGTATTAATGCGGTGAAAATAGCACTATTTGGGTAGTAATTACACCTCAACCGACATTGCCAGTTCCTTTAGCAATGAAGAAAGCAATCAAAAGCAGATGTGCAGAATTATATACATTGTAAACAAAAAGCTAAAAGTAAGGAAGGGATAAAACCCAACCTTCAATAAGAGTCATCAAAATCCTACCCAAAGGCTGTCTCAAAAAGAGTAAGTGCTATGCAAATTCAAGTATCAAAATAGTGTCAACTCCTAGAGAACCAACCTAAAACCTACAAACCTAAGTGTTAACTTGATTAGTTTTCAAAAATAACTACAACCGCCCTCTCCTCAACCTAGCTTTATCTAAACTAGCAGACTAACTAACCTCAATAGATCAGGACCCACTTTTATTCCACAACTCCTTTTTTTTGTTGTAGGGGTGCAATGCTGAGGGTATCGAACTCACAAGTGTCCATGTAACGGGGGTCCACCGATGACTCCTAACCAATTAAGGTTTAGGGCATCAAGTCATAAGGATCTTTCAATTCACCAACTCTTCGTGTTTCACCGACTCTTAATGAGTTCAAAACCCAGCACCTGTTGGAATTCTCTAAGCTCCCAATCTAATTCACCCATGTAACGAGCACAAAGCCTGGGTGACTCCCATCCGCCTGGTTTAGGCACCGGTTTTAAAGACTTTCGCTTATATACCCTCGACCGTGTTTCCTGTTTCATAAAGAGTCACAATTTTTCTTTTCTTTTTTTTCTTTTCTTTTCTTTTCCTTTTCTTTATTTTCTTTCTTTCCCTTTTTTTTTTTAAAAGACTCATTGGTCTTTATTCAAGGGTCCCAACCTATTAAAGGTGGTCAAAGGTACTAGGCCGAGCCTTTGCAGGGTTTAGAAGGCTAGGCAGTTTTTCAGTATATCATTGAAACCTAATGTGCATGTGCTTGGTGTGGTTAGTTCAATGAAAGAAAAATGTCGAATACCATAAGAGTTTTCAACATGTTATCAACTTAACTAAGTATAACACCATTCTAACATCAACAATCATTGGAACAAAATTTCAATTTCATAGTGCAAGTCATATTACAAATTTAAAATTTCAAAATCAGAAACTGAAAGCATAAACTAGAAACTAAAAACATGAACTATATTGTAAAAAAAACCAATCTAACTAGAAAGACATTCAACTAACAAAAAGATTCTGTTCCAAATATAAACAACACTTCCTTAACTCTCCAACCAAATTCAACATTGTCCTCAATGTGGCTGCAAGTGGAATGAAATTTAAGGAGGAAGTGATATCCTTGATTAAAATGTACCATTTTGGAGAGGAGACTCGCAAGCTTTCCACCGAGACCTTATTCACCGATTTGGGCTTCAAATGAACAAGTTAGGAGAAGAAAGAGAGGGTGCACTAATTTGAGAATTTTGAAAATTACACCTTCATCATAATTTTGGGTGCGTTCTTTCCTGATATATTCGGATTCACACTATCTAAGCTTTCCAACGATACCAAAATTACCCAAAACGGAGTTCGATAAAAAGCAAGTGGATCAAAACAAATAGGAGTGCAAAATTGGGAGGTGCGGGGTGCCAAAAAAAAATCTTCGCAAGTTGCAAAAATTTCGCAACCCGTACATTGCAAAAAATTTTTTTTTAAATTTTGATCAAAAGGACACTTTTTTTTAAAATATATATATATTTTAATATGAATAAGTTGAAAAAGAATCTTTCAAATAATAATAATAAAATAAAATAAAAGAAAAAGAAAAAAGTACAGAAGGCAGCAGTTACAAATTTTTATATTTGTAAAATTTTTCAGAGGTTGCAAAATTCTCAGGGCTCTTTCCTCTAAACTTCCTGACTTCGTTGCAAATATTTGACACAAAATGCAAAAATAAACACAAGAAAAAAATTTTTAAAAATGAAAAATCAGCTAAAAACAAAGATTAACTTAAAATTAGAGATAACCTAAAGAGAAAATTAAATAAATACAAAATAAAATAAAATAAAATCAAATGTGCAAAGTGAGGAACTCAGCCTCAAGAGACTGAGTCCACTTCAAACCAGTGGCCAAGCCTTGTTTGGTGGTGTGCTGAGGAACTGTGGAGTTGGTGAATTCATCGAGTCCAGTGCCCAAATCAACCAAGACATTTGTCTTATATCAACATCCGTTATGCCATGCAACATGAGTAGTTGCCAATGTCTTTGATGTAGTGGCAAAAGTTTGAACATAAGCCACTAACTTCCTAAAGTATTGCACGTGCAAGGTAAACTGATGACCTAGCAGTAGGTGTCTCCATGTGTTTCATGTGTCGCAGTTTAGGCGTGATGTCCATTTGTCAAGAAAGCGTGTCATTGGCAAGTGGGCCTGTCAGTGGTCAAGGCTTCAGCTCTTTCCGCCTCTTTCCACTACCTTCCTCACTCAACAAGGGAAGGATTTCTTCTTTCTCCCTCCATGGCCCATAGACTCACACTCCACCCTCTAGGGCATCCTGTAGTTCCTCAAAAGTTTCTGTTGATTCTTCAATCAATTCCTCCCGGTCGCCTAGCCGACTTGCTCACCCAAAATGGTGTTAATCAAGCACTCTTCCTCTGGATTCTCTTCCTCTTGATGAACATGCTGCTGATTAGCAAGCCTTGAAATTGAATATTGTAGAATGTCAATTTTCTGATCAAGTTCACTTTGAAGCTCATTTAATTTTTGGTCCAAAGAGCTCTCCATAGTATCAATTCTTTGATTTGTTCGATATCTTCACCGCTTCGCTCCTTTATAAAAGTACCACCAATTTACCTGTGTTCGTTAAGTTGTTTGCTCAACTAAAGAAGTTAACTGTGGTGATTGTGGTGGCTGAGGAGTTGAAGGATAATGTGGATGTGCAAGAAATTCATACTGTGGAGGTCTTGGTTTCAATGAGAAATTTAGGTGGTTCCCCCAACTATGGTTGTCGCAGATCGCCATATGGTGCATTAGTCGAGGGTGTCTCGTAATCCCCTCATGGACCTATATGCGTAGGTCTCTCTCCACTAGATACTGACTGCAAGGCTCTCCTAAATGGCAACCTAATAGTTAGTATTCAAATCTTTAATCTGGCTCCTGTAGAACGTAATTTCGATCACCATTTGGTGATTTCTAATCCATCTAACATGCACTCTTGCAACAAGAACAAGACAAACACCAGACAACAAGGAAACAATCCTACCTAAAGGTGTTAGCTCCCCTTTTTTTTCTTTTTTTTTATAGTGAAATGAGCTAAAAAAAAAAACTGACAATAAAATACTAAAGATCAAAAGGAAATTCACCGTAACTTGTGATGAGGATCATGTTCAATCGCTTCATCAAATGCACTAAGGTACCATCCCCAACGTACCATTTTGACCGTGGGCATTTTGAGGGTGGTTTGAATCAACAAATGCGATAAACCTATTTTCTCATCAGTCAGAGCAATGCTATCAAGAAGATAGCAATGTAGTGGTCGAACATGCGGATGGGGTTTTCTTACAATAAAATGACAATGTCGCTCAAATGCAGAATTTCAATTTGGATTTAGTTTGATAAAAACAAAGGGGGTGAAATGTTTAAAAAACTGAAAATAAAACAAGTTAAAATGTAAATAGAACCCTTGAAGGTTAGTCACTGGGTTGGATTCCTGGCAACCGAGGGTTTCCTGGTGGTCTTTTCTCGCTGGGAGGATGACCTATAGTCAAATCGGATTCCATTTAACTACAAAACTAACCCTCATTAAATCTTTAAATGGCATCCACCACATTAAAGCTCCCCATTCGTTAAACACAAGTCACCTTGACTCACCATACAATGACTCATAATGATAACTAACGAACATCACCTGATCTAACATTAAGCATCCATTCTAAAGCTTACCAAGTAATAAACTTATCCAAGGTGACTCAAAAGGGATCAAAACCCCAGCATAAACAGGAGAACAGTAACGGCAAAGTGGATACCGATGAAAAAACATGTGAACCCTCACTGGTCTCAGATCCCAGCAGACCTAGTAGCCTCTTCTTCAAGGAGAAGAGGTTCTAGCCTCGCCATCCTCCGAGTTGTCATCCTGAGTGCTCAAGAAGTGAAAAGGAAAGAGAAAGTGAGAAAATGAGAGAGAATGAGAAAGAGCTGGAAGAGCGTGTTCTTCCGCCAAAAACTTTATTCATCAACAAAGGTCTCCATACAAAGGTCTTGTCTAGGGCTTTGAGTTAATCCCCTTTACAAAACACCAAAAAAAACCAAACAACAATGCCATTACAATGGAGGCGATTCAGGGAAGAAAACCAAAAGTGACAAAGAATTCAAAAGTCAAAGTAGGACAGCGAACAGTGGCTAGGTGAAAAATTTGTGCTCGCTTCCATTTCTTCGCTTGCTTTCGTTCTTTCTCCTCGGTTTTTGATTCGCAGCCTATGAGTTGAACTTGATCTCCATAGTTGAGTTGAACTCTATCTACGCATAAAACCTGCAAAAACAACAAAATCCTAAGCAAATTTTGATTAGTAGCTTCTATAGGTCCTTAACATGCCAATCAAGTTAATTAAATGAATTAGTACACAAAAAAAGTTGTTCAAACCTGTATTAATATGGGTGAAAATAGCACTATTGGGTAGTAATCAGCAAGTACTGGATAATGCATAACACGATTATGAACAATTTATTCAAAAATTATACAACCTTGGTGAACCTGATGTCCAATTATATAATTAACATATCAAATTTAGGTTGTGCGGGTTGACACAAAAATAACTCATTTATTAAAATAGTTAAACGGGTTGAGACGTTATCACGAATTCAACCTAAACACTATTATAGTCTAACAAACGGGTTTAACCTAATGAACAATTTTCATTTTGTTCGTTTGGAAACCCTATGGATCTTTTTCCAAAAATAACGCTTGTGAAAACAGTTTGTTAGAGAGGTCTAATACAAGGAAACCCTAAATATATTCTAATAATAACATAAGTCTCTTTCATAATATAGTATCAGAGCGCCAAGCTTAATAACAAAAAAAAACCCTAACCCTAGTCGTTGTCTCCGTCGACCATCATCATCGGATGATCACCTGCGTTTGGGCATTATGCCTGTGTCGTTCCTGACCATTGTTTTTGTGCCTCCTCGTAGTCCAACAGTCTTAAATGGGACTAATCTGTCTCAAAATTTACTTGTTCTCAATGTCAATGCTTAGGCACCGCTAAAACTCACGGCCTCAAATTATTCCATGTGGCGTCTCCAATTCACGCCTCTTATTCGGGTATAACTTACTTGGCTTCGTCGATGGCTCAAGGTCGTGTCCTCCGACACTTTTCTCAATACCACATCCCCTTCCCCGAATCCGAACCATATTCTCTAGCTCATACAGGACCAGTTGCTTCTCAATGCAATTGTTGGGTCCGTATCTGCCACCTTAGTCCAGTTTATCTCTACCTCTACAACATCTCGTGTTACATGGATTACTCTCAAAAAGACGTATGCCTCTTCTTCATGCGGTCTGATCATGACCCATCACCAGAATCTTTCATGTCCTCAATAAGGTAATCGGACCATTACCGACTATATGCAAGATGCCAAACACAATATTGACTCTCTTACCCTTATGGATGTCTCTATTGACATTGATGAGCTCTCCATTCGTGTTTTGAACGGCCTTGGCTCGGCTTACTTAAACATATCCCATGCCCTACAAGCTTGGGCAACTCCAGTTACTTTTGAGGAATTATTTGAGCAACTTCTTAGTTACGAGGCCCAAATGAAAATTTTGGTTCCTTCAGCACCGCCCGGCTCCACTCCGGCCACTACCTTGGTAACTTTGACTGGCCTTTCCTCACATCGTCGATCGACCAACTGTGGTGGACGAAACCATAACCTGATCTCAGTAGTCATGGTCCCTCATTGCGAACCCACATCAATACCGACCAGCTACTCTTCTGTTATCTCCGTGACATCCAGCTCTGCCAACCCAGCCCGGGCATAGTCGCTACCTAGGGCGTTGTCAACTTTGTGGTATAACCAGGCACTCTACTCGGCAATGCAGTTATCTATCCACCTTGGCACTTTCATCCCTTCTACCCGCCCCTGCCTGACTACACAGCAATCCATTACTCTAATCCTAGAAATTCTTCGGATTGGGTTATTAATTCAGGCGCCTCTCACCATGTGACCACGGATCTTGCTACCTTGGCCCTTCATGAGCCATACACCGCCTTTGACAGTGTTCTTATTGGTGATGGTACAAGTTTATCTATTGCCAACATTGGCTCTTTCACCCTTACCTCTCGACCTACACCGTTATTATTTACCATTGTGTTACATGTGCCTACAATGTCTAAAAACTTTATCTCGGTCTCTGCACTTTGTGCAGATAACCCTATTAATGTCCTGTTTGTTTACTCTTTCTTTCAGGTGCAGGATCATCACACGAGGGTCACTCTAGTTCATGGGCAGTGTAAAGACAAGATCTATTACCGGGCCGACCCAGCCCCCCTCCTCCTCACCTCTTGCCCTAAATTTCCGTTTTCTCTTCATCAGACCTCGCTCGCATTCCATGTGACATACTGCCTAGGTCATCCTGGGCCTCATTCTTTTCACAAATTTGTAAGTGCTCTAAATATTCCCTTTCCCGAGAACCATTTATGTTCTTTTTCTTATACCTCCTCAATATTAATAAAAGCCACAAGTTACCTTTTGCTAAATCAAGCATTACCTCTTCCTCTCCTCTTGATATAATTTTTTCTCGATACTGACTTCACCTCGCTTTCATCTCTCTGATGGTTTTAACTTTTCACTATGTTATTTTTGCTGACCATTACACAAATTTATATCCGGCTTTACTCTATGTCGGGAAATCGATGTTCATTCAATCTCTTATTTCTGCTTTCAAGCAACTTGCGCGAAAACTATTTCACTACCGCCTATTAAAACACTTTACATAGATAATGGGGTGAATTCTTTAGGCCTTTAAATTTTCACAAACTCCATGGTATAACCCATCTTACTACACCTCCCCACACTCCTGAACATAATGGGTATTCTAAACGCCGGCATCGGCATATTGTCAAAATGAGTCTCACTCTCCTGCATCAAGCATCCATCCCTCTCACCTTCTGGCCGTATGCATTTGCTACGGCTATCTATTTAATAAATAGAATGCCTAAAATTGGTCTTTCCCTTGGTTCATCTTTTGAAAAGTTATTCCACAAAACTCTTGACCCTTCCAAACTCTACTTCTTTCGGTTGTTTGTGTTTTCCCTGGTTGTGTCCCTATTCTTCCCACAAACTCAATCCCAAATCCAATCCTTGTGTCTTTCTAAGCATCTCTCACTAAAGTGTCTTTTCTATTTTCGACCCCTCCTTAAAAATATATGTCCCGACATGTCAAGTTGGTGGAGAATGCATTCGCTTATCGCCCTTTACCCTACCATGTAGCCGGCAATAGACAATGCATCTCACACCCCACTTCAACTGCTCCTCGCAACTATCCATCTCCCCTTCCCCATACCCATATCTCCGACCTCACTCGAAATATTGCCATTCCATCACCCCTACACCCCAATTCAGCCCCAATCGAGCCGTGATTCCTCTACCCGTCCCCGCAGAACCTCACTCAAAACTATCAGATCCATCACCATCGTACTATCATCCACCCATCCTCCCATCGAGCTGCATCTCCCTACCTGCTACCATCGAATTTCACTAATCGGTTACAGCCCATCACTCCCTCACCCACCCGTCCCTCCCGCGCCGAGTCGCATCTCCCCTATCCGCCCAATCCGACCTCACCGAATCCATCGTGTTCCTCCCCATCACCCCGCCCCGGTCCCGCCGACTTACTCCCCGAGTCCTCGCCAACACCCATTCCCAAGAGACTCAATTCCACCGGCTTGCTCGGGTCCTGCCTTCCTATCATCACTTAGTCCTTCTCCTGACCCCTTACCCATCCCCACCAATCCACCTTCTCCCTCTTCCCCACTAAACCTTCATCCCATTCAAACCCGCTCTAAGAATGCCATCATCAAACCCAATCCAAAATATGGCCTTACCATCATAACTCCATCTGTCACTGAACCCTGCATTGTTGCTCGAGCTCTCCAAGATCCCAAGTGGGTTAAGGCGATGCATGAAAAATATGATGCTCTCATCCGGAACAATACTTGGGCTCTAGTTCCCCCTAGCCCGTGGAAAAATGTAGTGGGCAACAAATGGGTGTTTCGAATTCCAACAACTATATTGCACAATATAAAGCTTGCCTTGTTGCTAAAGGCTATCACTAACAGTCGAGCATTGACTTTCACGAGACTTTCAATCCCGTGAAAAATCTCATCACTATCCGTACTGTGCTAAGCATTGCCCTCAATCGTAAGTGGGGAATTCGCCAACTTTATGTTAATAACGCCTTTCTCAATGGGCATATTATGGAGGAGGTTTATATGGCGCAGCCGTAGGGCATGCGAAACTCCGATTATCCCGATCATTTTTGTCATCCACACAAGGCTATTTATGGGCTCAAATAGGCTCCGCGAGTATAGTACCAGGAGCTCCGCACCTTCTTGCTTTCTCTCGGCTTTGTCACGTCCCGTGTGAACTCGTCCCTTTTTGTTTACTCCCGCGGTAATGTGCTCCTTTATTTCGTGGTTTATGGTGATGATTTGATTATTGCACGTAGTGACCCCTCACTTGTCGACAATATTATTCGGCACCTTGACTCTAAATTCTCCACAAAGGATCTTGGGGTGCTATCTTTTTTCTGCAAAGTTGAGGTTTTGGCCACTTCTGAGCAAACATAACATGCTAGACTTCAAACCTGTCTCTACCCTACTTGTCATAGGTACTTCTCTGACTTCTAATGATGGTACCGCACCAATCAATGCCATTTTATACCATCAGGTGGTTGGTGGCCTCCAACATCTTCGGATGACTCAACCAGATATTTCCTTTATTGTAAATAAACTTCCTAGTTTATGCACATGCCATTCGAACACCATTGGGAGCAGTCAAACGTTTGCTTCATTATCTTAATGGCATAAGATCCCTCGGTATCCGGTTTCTTGCAAACACTCCTCTAAAATTGCATGGTTTCTCCTGAGATGACTCCGGTTGGTAACCTTCCTCGTGCTAATCACTGTAGTTCTACAAAGCAACGTGATCGATGCTCATCTATCCACTGAGGTCGAGTATCGTAACAAGTGGCTGCCATCACAAATTGCAATGGGTAAAATCATTGTTGTCACAACTTTTGCACTCGCTGCGCTTACCACCCACCTGTTCTCGACAACCTCAAAGCACTTATCTCTCAGCTAATCCTATCTTTCATTCTCGCATGAAACACCTTGAGATTGATTATCATTTTGTTCGTGACTTGGTGATTGATTGATTCTTAAACATAGACCAAATATGACCAAGTAATTAGCAATTCCATCCAAAAACCTTTCAATCCCCAGCTGAAATGCCATAAACTTGTTTGACTAAATTTTAATAAAAATATACAATTTCTTTTAAAAAAGAAGGATCCCTAAAATTGATTTTGGTTTAAATCACTGCAAGTACACAGCTCATACAAGTAATAAAATGGATTTAAGTCTAGATATCATTCCTACAAGGATTGATGATAAATCTAAATGTCAAGTACCTCATCTACTCAAGATCTTTGCTATTTGAACTCCAAGGTTAAAAATGATTTGTTTCTAAACTTAAGCAAAAGCAAAAACTAGATCAAATTCTATAACTACAAGTAAAGAATTTAAATAAATGGATTGGAAAGTTCATTGGATAAAGTAACATTGGGAAATAGATCAGTGTGTAATTATAAATTTCTACATCATTTTATAACATAATTCAGCCATTAGTTTGAAATCTAAACTTATCAAAGATGCAAGGTAGTATAGTTTGGGTTTCTCCATAAACCATACATTTCACTAATTAGATATCCATATTCCTTTCGGATACATGGGTCTAACTTCGGGCCATTTGTGTGAATAGAAACCACTCTAAAATCTCGGGCATTTTTCTTTTTCAAGATTTCATACCATTTCTAGGATCGAGACTTCGCTCCTATAGACAAAATATCGTGCCTCTCCAATCTAATTGGTAACTCATCCACTCCACTCATGAGATTCTGCTTCCTTGATTAGATCTATGCTAACACGGGATCAAGATCCTCTCATCAAATTGAGGAGAAACATCTTATCAATTAAATTGATAAATCATCCAACTATCCTCACACCATGAGTAGGTCGGTGATCTATCTAAGTTATTTTTCAGAGTTCAGTTGTTCAGTAATATTAGTCTAACATACTCTGCAATCGCTTCACTCAAGATTCTCCATCTCTCGTGTCACCAAAGGGCTTTGAAATCGCAGTAAAGATACAAATCCTTTCTAGGTACAAGCTACTAATATTTTGCAGTAGCTTCAAGAACAATACCAATTAAATAAACCCAAACATTCGAACTATGAACTTCTTCAAGTTTATGCAGGACAATAGTCACATCAACCATTCCCGATGGAGCCTCAATTTTTCAAAGTCGGATCACAAATAATGCTGACTAACAGATCAGGTAAATTCACTGAAACTGCAAACGAATTGAAATAAATGAACTCCAAAAAATTTCCAAATTCATTTAATCAAACAGTAATGAAAAAAAAAATTACAACAAACCCAGCTCGAAACTTTACACCAGATTATTGTTCAATCCCAAAAAGAACTAGCTAAAATGCTACTCTAAAAACTAATCAAAATAAAAGAAAAATAATATACAAGAGTCTCTAACTACCCGTGGTTCCTAGTTTATGAGTCGACACAAAGGTCTTAGATGTGTGTCTATTTATATATTTTCAAATGATAGGCCGCACTTCTAGACACTAATTGTGGATCCTAAAAAAATTCTGGCCCAATTAGTAACTTTGTCGCGACATAGAAAGTTCTGTCACAACAAAGTTTTCTATCTCATCGCCCAAAGATCTCTGGTCAGTGGCATCCAATTTCATCGTGACATATTTTTATGCTCTTTCGACTACACATATAAGTTGGCATTGTTGCAACATAGTTCTTCAGAGGTTGTTTGGTTTATGTCGCGACAAAGATTTTCTTATGTCGCGACAATTCTTGAATACCTTGCAACTTTAATACTTGAATAGTATGTTGAAACAGCAAATTCTTTGTCGCGACTAAGTTTCTTTCACTGCTTTGTATCGCGACATAGTATTTTTGTGTTATATAGTTTCTCACAATTGCCTTAGTCTATTGTCGCGACAGACTTTTTCTTTGTCACGACCTAATCGTCTTTGCTCCTGGTAGTTAGCTGAACTATTTGTCACAACATTAAAGTCTTTGTCGCGACATATTGATTACTACCCAAATAAGAAAGAGCTCATACCTTAAAACTCCGAGTTTTACAATTTTGCATAGTAATCGCCCAATCGACCTAGCCATAATGCTAAGACCCAGCAAATGCTTCTAATCAATTTTATAGCGCTTTACTTTTCACAAGCTTATAAATATTAAAGATAGAGATGCAAATGGTGCATGAAGAAATCAATCTGAACTCTAAGTCGCAACTGTATAGTAGAAGGCAAGAAAGAAAGCAAACAGAAGAAGAAGCAAACCCGCTATTTTTGTGGTTACAATTGCAATTTCGTGAAATCTCCCATTCCTTTTTCTCCTCGCCTCTTTCTTTGAATTTTAACTTTTTTGTTTTCTTCCCATTTTATCCCTGTAATAGTATTCAGCTTTGTTTATTATGGTAATTTGTATTGTTTTGGGTGGTATGTAATGCCCAAACAACATTTTGTAAAGCATCGAACTTTTCATTATTAAAGTTGGAGGGAAGCTTGTCGAATAAGCTCCTGTTTTATTTTCCTTTTTCTCTCATTTTCTCACTAGCCAAACACCCTCTGAGGATGACAACTCAGAGGATGAGTGGCTAAACCCCCTCATTCCTTGAAGTAAAGGGGCACAGGACAAAGGAACCTGAGGCAAATGAAGGTTTCTCATGTTTTCTTCAACATAGGTATTTACTGACATTTATGTTTTCCAAACTCTAGGTTCAGATCCCTTCAAGTCACCTTGAATGGCTAGTACTTGGTAAGCTTTCAGGGCTCATTGGATGCTTATTGCTAGATGTGGTGATGTTTGTTAATTATCATTTATGAGCTATCGGAAGGTGAGTCAAGGAGTCATGTTTTTATTGTCTGAGACCATTAATGCTTAATGAATGCCATTTTCAAATGATAATTATTGAGGGTTAAGTTTTATAGCTAAACCAAGATCCGATTCGGGAAGTAACTATATGTTACACGAGGAAAAGACCTCGAGAAACCCTCATTTGCCCTAGGAACCTAAGCCCTGTGACCTAACACTTCAAGGAATTCTATTTCACATTTTTACTTCATTTTACTTTTAGTTTTCACCACAAAAATCCACTCTTTTTATTCAACCCAAAATCCAAAATTATAATCACCAATGTAAACCTTAGCATTAGTCATTCTAATGTGGCAAAACCCATCCCCGTGACGATCCTAGAACCACTATGCTATAAGAGCTATGCTACGCCGCACGAGGTGTTAGGTTATAAATATTGTTGATCTCAGAATGCCCTACGGCTACACACAAGCACATCGACCAAATGGCGCTGTCTGGGATGGTGCCTAGTAAAATGACAATCTGCTGAAATAACACTTGTGGATCCTCATCACAAGTTCTAGTGAATTTCTTTTCTCTTTTCAATCTTTCTAGTAGTTTACTGCTAGGTTACTTGATATTCATTATACTGTTTATATATTATTATTTTTTCTTTTAGCTAACTTTAACCCTTTCTGGCATAATTGTTTTTGTTTCTTTTGTTGTCTGTGTTTTCATGTGAGTCATGTTCTAATGGTCTAGAACGTGGCTATGTATTAGTAAAAATCATTATTCCACAGAATCGATTCGAATTTGGTACCTTAATTTTAACATTAATGGAACCCTCCACCTAAGAACAAAGAAAGTCATCAGCAAGAGAAATGAATCCTAATGCATATAGATCCATGATTTGGACTACATACACCTCCTGCTGGATGAGTGCACCTCCGCATTGTGCCTCTAACTAGCAAATGGTTTTTCGTCTTACCTTGTGCCACTTCTTCCAACTCTTTCATGGCATGGGAGAGTGAGAACCCTTATTCGCATTACGAGGGAGTTTGAGGAGGTCTTGCAACATCTTCAAGGGAGGAGATCATCACAAAGGATTTAATAAGGCTCAAGCTTTTTCCTTTCACACTAAAGGATAAAGCCAAAATTTGGCTCAACTCTCTAAGGCCATGGAGCATCCGAAACTGGATAGAGAAGCAGGCTGATTTTTTAAAGAAATTCTTCTCCACTACGGTACTGCATAGCTTGAAGAGGCAACTTCACCTTCAAATTTAATGAGAATGAAAAATTCTATGCATGCTAGAGAGATACATGGAAGCCCTCATGTTTCATTCTCACCATGGATTTGACACATGGCTGCTGTTCAGTTACTTTTATGATGGAATTTCTCCTTCCATGAAGCAATTTCTAGAAACTACGCGGAGTGAGATTCTTTAGCAAAATCCGTAGGAAGCTTGATTTCCCCAATTAGGTAGCTAAGGCTTTAAAGGTTGGGATGAGCCACCCAAGGGAGATGGAAAGAATGAGACCTCACCAAGATATGCGGGTGGCATGTACTCTATTCTTCGAGGATGACATGAAAGCCAAAGTTTCCACTTTAACTAGAAGGTTTGAAGAACTGAAATGAGAAACTCCGCATTAGGTGTGGGCATGGACTGAGATTTCTATGCCAAATGCTTTACAAGCTCATTTGTTAGTCCATTGAGCATCTGGGAGAACAATGTCCAACTATTCCAACAATGAGGGAGATGTTAGTGGAACAAGTGAATGTTGTTGGTCAATTCAAACCATCAACCAATGCACAATATGGCAACACGTACAACCCTAGCTGGAGAAATCACCTAAATCTTTCAAGGAAGCCAAACCTCCACGTGATAGGCACCACCAGGCTCTCCACAATATGCTTCAACTTCAGCCATTACAACCACAACCACCTCTCTACTTGGAGCAAGCTATCCTGAACCTTAGCAAAGTGGTGAGTACTTTGTGTTGTAAAGGTAAAGTTGAATGTGCGCCAACCGAGAATTGATACCGCGGGAAAGCATCGTGAATAAGAGAATAGACGGGTTCCAATGACATTGCTAAAAATAGACAACCCTGTAGTATCCATCTCAAGGCTCACCGACCTGTATGAAGAAGTGCGTGAAAAGGGAATATTTCCCTTACAAACCCAACAGAATCCTAAAGGAGTCCACTAGATAGCTAGTGCCAATGACCCTACTTCTAAGATGGATGAGGTGAAGGCCATTATCACTTTGAGAAGTGGTAAAAAGGTTGATCAACCAACACCTTAACCTCTTGATGTAGCTAAAGGAGACTGAGATGAGGAGCCGGAAAGAATAGTGATCAGAGAAGATATGATGAAAATGGCTGTTCCACCATTTCAAGCACTTAGAGGCGTGGGGTGAATAATCCAACCCAAATTTCAGCGTCGAGGTATGTGAAAGTCAATATCCCTCTTCTAGATATGATCAAGCAGGTTCCAGCATATGCTAAATTTCTCAAAGACTTGTGTACTGTAAAGAAAGGACTGAATGTGAATAAAACAGCTTTCTTAACAATTCAAGTGAGCTCCATCATCTAATGCAAGACCCCAGTAAAATATAAAGATCTAGAATTCTACCATTTTATGAAATACTGGGGAACTCAGGTAGAAAGTGGCATTATTAGATTCAAATGTTGTCAATTTGTTACCTTACTCAATCTACAAGCAATTATCGAGACAGCTTCACTACCATCACCTCTGGTCATTAGCGATCGATCAAGAAAATCTAAAAGGGATATCAAGATGTTTTCAGTGAGCTGTGGATAAGTTCTATTATCCCGTGGACTGCTTGTTCTCGATACCGTCATGGTCATGATCCAATTCATGTGCCCATCATACTTGGGAGGTCATTCTTACAATCCCAAATGCCATCATCAACCCGCCAAATCTGAGTCACGCACTCACGTTTGCTAACATGACACTAGAGCTCAACACTTTTCAATTTCTGGGCAAAGAAGCACGAACCACTGGGAGAAAGCTCACGAATTACCACAAGTAAGGAGAACACCGTGCTCAGTGAACTCGCAAGAGGAGTCGATGGAGGAAGTATAGGAGGAGTTTGATGAAGAAATTATTTGCCCTAAATAATTCCTCCAAAGACCACTGCATAAGCGCTTGAAAAGGGATTGGTTGAGGTGGACTCATTTCGAGATCAGAGCCACCCTTTTTGTTTTTGGTTTATTTATTTACATTTGCTTTACTCATTTTTTCTTTAGATTTTCTAATTTTAAGTTAATCTTTATTTATATCTCCTTTTTATTTTCCGTTTATTTGATCTTTAGATTTCATTTGCAAGTTTGTGCGAATTTCAAGGTGGAGGTCTCAAAGGTTCAAAGACTAAACATAGTAAGTTCGCAAGGGTTGCAAAAATTCACAACCCCTGCGAAATTTTGTAGAGCCAGCAGTTTTCGCATCAAATTTTGCAGTGCGAAATTTCATAGCCAAATTTCACAAGGCAAGCCAATTTCGCACTATGAAAATTCGCAGGGCATTTCACACTACGAAATTTCGTAGCCTAATTTCGCAGCCTGCGAAATTTCACAGGATTTTCGCAACCCTTGTTCATTTTGACCATAACTTTTTCATCCGAACTCCGATTTGGATGATCTTGGTCTCAAGTGAGTTTTTTTAGAGATTGTAAAATCGAGATATATCTCGTAAAAACACTTTAGAACTTATGATAAAGCATTAAAATTTTCAAAATTATAACCGGTCACTTTTAACCTCTCTCTTCTCCTCTCTTCAACTACCAAGAGTCATAACTTGATCATTTGAACTCAAAATGGAGTGAATAAGGTCTCTTGGAAAGCTTGAGAAGTCCTACATCCATCCATATACATATTGTAGCCATTTTGCTTCAAATACAAAGAGTAGCCCAATTAACCGATGATCCCTCCGCCTACTACTTCCAGACTCGAGGCTATTCCAGCACCTCCCCTGTAGATGCTTAATAGCTGCTATTTTTATCTTTTTGTTATCCATGCTTGTAGCATGATCATATTTTGTGTTGTTTATATTTTGGTTTAACACTTTTCATCTCTTTTGTTTCTTGTTTCATGTGGTTCCTCTTCTCAACAACCGGCTACATTTCACCAAGGAGGTATCACTTCCTCCTCAATTTTATTCCATAACTACATTGAGGACAATGTAGAATTCGTTGGGGAGAGTTAAAGAAGGAGGTGTTCTTTATAAGCCTGAGCAAGTCTGTTTTGAATAGTTGAATGGCTTGCTAGTTTTTTTATAGTATAATACATGTTTTAGTTTCCAGTACATGTTTTTAATTCATGTTTTTAGTTTCTCAGTTTCTTATTTTCCCATCAGATTTCTCAGAAAATTTTTATAATTCTCAACTTGCAATGGGAGAAATTGAAACCTTGTCTCAATACTCTTGATTTTAGAGTGGTGCTATGCTTATAAGAGTCAGGAACTGCTGAAACTCTTCTGTCTTCAACCTTCTTCTTCCACTTCAGCTATCCACACACCTGTGTACATTAGTTTTCAATGATGTTGATAAATTGCCTTGCCTCCTAAACTCCAGTAACCGACTGAAGTACCTTTGACTGACCACCTTAATAGGTTGGGAACCCTAAAAAGACTCAATTGAGCCTCCTCAAAGAAAAAAAAGTTGTGACACTTGCCTTGAAACCCGAGCACGGTCCGAGGGGTATATGGTGAAAGTCTTTAAATCCATATGGTGAAAGTCTTTAAATCCCGGTGCCCTAAACCAATTGGTTGGGAGTCACCGACTTTGTGTGCTCGTTACATGAGTGAATAGGTGGATTTTAGCAAATTTTAGGTGATGGAGTATCGAACTCATTAAAAGTACGGTGTGCAACCTGAAGAGTTAGTGGTTGAGAAAAAAACACTTGACGCCCCTAAACCATTCTGGAGTCACATCGAATCTCGTTATAATTAGACACTTTCAATTGACACACTCAAGATCGCACTCCTCACAATGAAAAAAAAAAGAGTTGCAAATAAAAGTGGTTCTCGACCCATTCCAGTCAAGGTCCGCTAGATATAGAAAAGAGTTAGGTTGGGAGGAGATGACAGTTTGGCAACCTATTTTTGAAACCCAATCAAATTAACACTTAGGTTTTTGTGGAAGGTGTCGGGTTGGTTCTTTAGGAGTTGAAACTCTTTTAATACTTGAATTTTCATAGCACACACACCTCTCGAGATACTATCAAGGTGATTTTGATGACTTTAATAAGTCGGGTTTTATCACATTAGTGATTTGAAACTATTTTTTTTTGTATATATATATATATATATATATATATTTCATCTTGCTTGATTTCTTTATTCTTCCTTCATTGCAAGTGGACTAAAGAATATTACTGGGAGTGATTACTACCTAAATAATGTTGTTTCATACTCTTAAACCCTGCTGGTGCACTTTGCGAGTAATCAGCCAAATTGACCTGGTTTGGCACGTTATGACCTAGAAATGCTATGATCAATTTTATAGCATTTTGTAGTTTTCATTGTGCTATAAATATTGAAGATAGAGATGCAATGAGCATGAAGAAATCAATCGATCTCCGAAATGCTGGTAATCCAAAAGGGAGAAGGTAGAATCTAGAAGAAATGTGAGGAAGAAGAAACTTGCTAATTTCACAGGGTTATAAATTTTGCAACCCCAAATTCCTCAGGCCTCCGCAAATCTCCTACCCCTTTTTGCTTTTGACTTTTTTTTTTGCTTCCCATTTTATTCATATAATAGTATCCAACTTTGTTTATTTTGGTAATTTGTATTGTTTTGGGTGGTATATAATGCCCAAACAACATTTTGTAAAGCATCGAACTTTTCATTAAGAAGTTGGAGGAAGCTCTTTTGCTCGAATAAGCTCTCAAGCTTTTCCTTTTCTCTCATTTTCCTACTTGCCAAACACCCTTTGAGGATGACAACTCGAGGGGATGAGTGGCTAAACCCCCTCCTTCCCAAAGTAGCACGGCAAAGAAACTTGAGGTAAATTAAGGTTTCATGTTTTCAACGTAGGTATTCAACAACATTTATGTTTTCCTTAACTTCTAGGTTCAGATCCCTGAGTCACCTTTTGAATGGTCTACTTGCAAGCTTGTGGCTCATTTGATGCTTATTGCTAGATCCAGTGATGTTCGTTAGTTATCATTTATGAGCTATTAAAAGGTGAGTCAAGGAGTCATGTTTTTACTGTTTGAGACCATTAATGCTCAGTGAATGCCATTTTCAAAGGATAGTTATTGAAAGTTAAGTTTTATAGCTAAACCAAGATTCGATTCGGGAAGTAACTATATGTTACGCGAGGAAAAGACCCCGAGAAAGCCTCATTTGCCCTAGGAACCTAAGCCCGGTGACCTAACACTTCAGGGATTTCTATTTTACATTTTTACTTCATTTTACTTTTAGTTTTCACCACAAAAATCCACTCTTTTTATCCAACCCAAAATCCAAAATTATAATCACTGCTGTAAACCTCAAAGATTAGTCATTCTACGAAAACCCATCCCCATGGACGCATCCTGTAACCACCGTATATAGTAGTTATGCCACGCCACACGGCACTGCTAGTGCTATAAATATCGTTTGATTCAAAATACCCTAATGGCTACACACAAGCACGCGAATCACATCAGTCTTGGTTGGTCTCCATGTCTCTTCCATTTCTTGTCAACATAAAACTTCCCAAATACGACATGTAAATTTTATCAGCACTTTATCAGTCGACATAATCTTTTGTCGCTGATGAGATTTCTCGCCTTGCTTTATCAAGTTCTTCATCGCGATAAGAGCCATCTCCCGTCGCAATGTGAGTTCACTTTAGCCTGAGACAGGTTTGTCACGACTTAAAAGATTTATGTCGCGACAAAGTCTTCTTATCTATCATTGCTAACTTTGAATCTTGTGTCGTGACATAGTTTTCTTATGTCGTGACATATGATCTACCTTATTGTTTTGCTATTTTCTGTCGTGACATAAAGCTTCTCTATCGCTACAGAGATCTCTTACTCATCAAAGCTGACTATGGTTGTGTGTCGCGACACAGTTGTCTTTTGTCGCGATAGAGCTTTTCTACTATCTTCAATTCTTTATGTCGCGACAAAGTTGTGAGATGTCGCGACATGAGTTTCATTTCCATGTGCTTGATCAGTGATGCGACATGAGTTAGGAGTGTCACGACATTCTTCTTTATGAACTTCTCCAGCTTTGTCACAACATAAAAATCCCTTGTCGCGATAGAAATCAAATACTTATCAAAAATTATGTCACGGCACTTTCATTTTGGCTCGAGTCTGCTTCGATCTCATTGCGCATAACTCCCGTCATTATTTGGGGATTCTATTATGACACTCAACCGTGTCACGACAGTAGAATGTCGTCAGGCCAGGCTTAATTTTTGTTGAAAATATTCTTTTCATTCAAAGACCTGCAAAACAAAAAAGTTAGTGAACATTCCATAATTCAACATTAACATGAATTATAAACTTCTAAAATTATGCCAGAAAAATGGATAAAAATAGATGAGTTTAGGACTCATCAAATTCTCCCAAACTTAAAATTTTTCTTGCCCCCAACCAAAGAAAATAAAATTGTTGTTTGTCCTCAAACAATTTAGCTCTCAATTTTTAAGGACATTTTCCTGGTAAAATCCATAATTTGGCAGGAAACATAAATTAGTTGTGAAATTATTTCTAAATATGTTTCCAAACTACAATCAGGAAGATTTTCAATTAAGTTCACTAAAAAGCCAAGTAATTTCTATTGTGTATACAATTCAATCATTCCACCCTGATTTGTGAGTGTGTGATGGTCTTCTCTCTTCTTCCTTGGCAGATTAGTTAATCTTCTGGGATATTACTCAGATAGTATGCTTCTTCTTTATTCTTTAAAGTCTCATATGCTTGTTTGTCATATTAATCTCCACTAATGTAAGCATATATCACCTTTAGAATTAATTAGGTCTTTTAGGATTATAATATGAGGCTGAGGTAATTGGGTAGGTAATAGGACAATTTAGGCTCAATGTCACCCAAATTTCATTTACACTTTGACATACCTGCCTTCATTTTCATTCTTGACTTTTTCCATTTATGTCAACTTTCTAACTTCCCCATTTGTTTTGGTGCATCTTTCTGCATACTCTCTCTTGTGGTGTCTTTTTTTACCACATTCACACTATAAACCCTCTTCCTTATCTTAGAAGTTTTTTACTTTTCATCTTCTATCAAGGTTTTTGGAATAGTGCAATGTTTTTCCCTTTTAAGCTTTCTACCACCCTTAACGAATTCTCTGGGTCAAGAACTCTACACTAACTGCATCGTGGTACTAGATGTTGAACACCCCTAAGGACTTAATTGTTCTAGGGAGCAAGGCCAAGCACTCAAACTTATTCCACTCGACACTTTTCTTTCGCGCTTTTCTTCATTTTTTCATCGTTTTTATCTCAATTGATTTTTCTCGTCTCAACCCTTCTTATCCTTCTCAGATTTCTTTACACAATATTCCCAAACTTGTCCTCTTCCTATCATTGATGTATTTGTCAAGTGTAATATGGGCAAATAAGGGTTCTTTACTAAGATTACGCCAAGCATAATCTAGGCTTTTCATTTACTGGTTAATGATGAGGTAGGCTATTAGCTCAAATATGGAACTAAGGTGTATGCTTATGCATATTAATAAGGTAGGCTTTGAAAGGTTCAATCTTCCAAGAATGTTTAATATCACTTCTTGTTAGTGTTATTGCTTAGGATTTCGACTTGACTAATAATCTAACAAGTTCTAGAACATTTGGAGATTTAACTGTGATTGATCCTAGAAGATGTCCCTAATCTTGGCACAACTGCTTTTGTGAGATACTTTCGACCATGTGTAGGGTTCATAATAACTAAAATTTGTTTACAAAGAGAAATATAATTACAAGTCATATTTTTTCCATCAATTGGTTGCAATCTTCCTTATTCTTGAAGTTCAACACATTTATCAATATCTTCACAACTTTCTTTTTCAGTTCATTGCATCCTACCCCAATTCATTTATCAAAATCTTATTTGGTACCTAAATATGTTGCTATGCTATTTTACAAGTGCAAAGCTTATTTACATTAGACCATTTAATTCAAAGCAACATGACAACATTTCCAATTCCCTGATCATTAAAGTATACCAAATGGTTCACAACCATTCCATGATTTAAACCAAGAAAGCGGGTTCTTCATTGTGTGAATCTATTTACTAAATCTCGACAATTTCCTAATTATTGAACACAAAGGAGGAAATAGACAATAAACACCTGAAATGCAAAATGCAAGTAGACCTGATTTATACGAAAAAAAATTTATTGTTTTGTTGAAGTATTTATGTGTAAGGCATCTGGTTATAGAGAGGGAAAAAGGGGAAGAACTACAAGGCAAGCTACTTTCTTCTTCTATCATGCCTATGGTAGGAATGCAAATTCACTGGTTCAAACTTGTAACCCGACTCTGAAGTGAGCTTCGGGAATGCGGACTTGTGGCTACTTGGACCCTGGCTGCCTTCTTCCGCCTGTTGAATGCAGACCATTCCATGGATAGGGCCATTTGCTTGATAAGATCATTTTGTCTCTGCCCAATAGAGTTCAAGGTTCCCTCCAACTCACCCTAGGTAGAGTACATTTTTATCAGGTTGTTGTTGATCATATCTAAGCTTTCAGTCCAACACTTTTCCCTATAGTTTAGGTACCCTCCATTTCCTTATCCCTTTTCCCTATCATAAGTCTTATTTCTTTCTGATGTTCCTTATACAAATACCCAAAAGCATTTGCCTTCTGTAGCAAGTTCTTCTCCATGGCATCTTCTCTTTCCTTCATGATTTTTATTAGCTCACTATCCCTCCTGAGCTGATCTGAGATGAAGGCATCTTCTCTTGCCTTGAGTTCTTCACTCAGTTCTCTTTCTCTTGTTTCCCATCTACTCTTCATCTCTTTGCGTTAAGGCTTCTTCCAGATTCTGGTTCCTTCTTCTGAGCTCTGCATCCATATATTCATCTCTCAGTTGGAGTTGGATCTGTAGTTGTTTGTCCCTCTCTTACATTTCTTGCCTCATTGTTTTCAGCATATCTATTAATTCAACAGTGTTACTTTGATGCTCTGAGCTTCCATCTTACTCCTAATGGACTTATCTCACTTCTGGGGAGAGGGTCAGAATTGGGCTCACACTTCTCCGCCTCTGTTGTTGCTCTAGAGCTTCACTTTCAAGCTGTATTTGAGGTATTTCTACATCATCTATGTTCTCTATCTTTATTTATGCTTCTCTTTCTCTGCCTCTATTCTTAAGCCCTTTGGTGATTCCTGTCAGCATTAGGGGTGAGGTTCTGGGGTAGTTTTATTCTTCCTCCCAATCTCCTTCCACACCACCCAGGATACACAACCTAGTGATCAGTATTGGGTGAGGGACTAGTCCCCTGTATCCACCTCTGTAATAACTCAAGATTGAGTTTTCTATGATATTCCCCACACTGAACTTGTAACCTTTCAGGATGGCATACAACAGTACTGCCTCCTTCTCCCTAACTGTACTCAAGTGTTTGGTTGGCAAAATAACTTAATAAATGAAATAAAATCAAACCTTGGCTTGTTCTATCAACGACCCCCTTGCAATAGACTCGTGTGGGTTTTTCCTGGTTGCATTCCACTTTCCCTTGCCATCAGTCAGGAGGTCTATAATCTTCTAGAAATCTAGTTCCTTGACCAGTTTCTTGAATTTTGAACCATTTTTTCTTTCACTCAAATTGTAGGTTTGATCAATCTGCTCCCTATTGAACGAGATCCATTTTCCTCTTATGTATACTGTCTTGTCTTTAATACCCACCAGATTAGCGTAGAATTCTTTTACAACATCTACAAACCCAGGGGCTTTGTGCTCACAAAAGATAAGCCATCATCTCTTCTCGACAATTTCTTTGAAGGGGGAGATCCACTTACTAAAGCCTCTCTCGCCTATAAAATCTCGGTACTGCAGTTTGTCTCTCCGAGCGACAAAAGCCATCTCTGAAACCCAATTACTCGCTTTTCCTTCACTATGTTCTACTTGAGTTTCTTCAGCTCCCCTTTTTCTCTTTCTTGTTTCTTCTACTAGTTGCTCAGGCTTCGCTCTGGCTTTAGCTCTTTCTTCTTCTTCTATTTCTGCTTGAGTCGCTTGAACTGTCTCTTCCTCCCTCTCAGTATACTCTTCCATGATTTCATTTAGGTTCGGAACCAAGTTCGAAGGCTCAGACATTGTCAGAAGAGGGTTCTGGGGGATCTAGGGTTTTCAAAGGAAGGGGAAGAGATTTGGTGAAGAAGGCTAAGTGGGTTGATTAGTTGATGAGGCAAGTGGCTTTTCAGGTTTCAAACATGATCTATTTATAGGCTCACTATTGGTTGTACCATTATTAAATGTCGCGACAAAACTAACCTAAGGTTTATTCCCTTTTTAATTTTATGTTAGGACATAAAATTTTGAAATAAATTATAACTAGGTCGATTATTGTTGCGATGAGCAAAATTGTGTGACGAGAAGCGTGATGTTGAGAGTGTACTTATGTCGCGACAATGAGAAAAATATTGTCGTGAAACATGGAAATTAGTTTCAAACTGACTTAGTGCGGAGAGAGAGAAAAATTGTTGCGACATAAAAAAGATAAGGATCGGTTTAAATCAAAAGATGTCAGAGCCGCAGTTTGTGTGCTCCTCGATTAATTTAAGTTGCGGCAGCCAAATTGTATCCGCAATAAATCTCATTGCTTAAAGACTAACCCGATCTTTGTATGATAGTAAGAAACAATGTTGCACATGAGTTTGTATCTTCCGTGTGGAGAAAACTATGTCGCACCCGATGAAAAAAAAATTTCTGAAAGTTGCACAATTTGCATTCCCTCGATCAAGCAACATTAAAGCCTTTATTGCATTCATTCATACCAATCAGAACATACTTGTGAAAACACATCTAATCATTAAAGAACCTCAATTCAAGTATGAACAATCACATTTCATCTCTTCACTCAAAATGATTCAACAAAATGATATTCATAGTATTCAAATAATGAGAATAAACAAAGCTACTATTCATTTTCTGCTCTTAAACAAAATTACATTCCCCCAAACTTTAACTATGCATTATCATTAAAAGTAAGTTAGGAAAATCGAAATACTCCCCCTTGTAACAATTTCTGCATCATCAGTTTGAGAGAGTGTGCTTTCTAATAAACTTCATTTCTAATTCAGCTTCATTGTCCCTAAAAAATCAGCAAAAACAACAAATAAAACTTCAAACAAAAGTAAAACTAATTTCAAACACCCAAAATTTAACCAAAACAAGCTAACCATGAAAATTAAATTTGTTTGGGTTGCCTCCCAAAAAGCTACTCAGTTTAATGTCTTTAGCTAGACATTTGCTGCATAAATTTTTTCTTTTCAACAAAATTCTCTTCCTTCTCTTCCAAATCTAGTTCACTCTTCATTGATGTTCCCTCCAAGGTAATGCTTCAATATCTGACCATTCACTTTAATATTACATCGAAATTAGTTTTAGTGTCAGCACTCTGAAGGCGTACTTGTTATTCTTGTGTAGGGACCATATCTTGACTTGAGTTTTCTGGAAACTTGACAGGCTTAAATTATATAATAGAACTTGTTCCCCTTATTTGAATTCCTTCCTCAAAATCTTTTGATCATGCCACTTCTTTGTCTTATCTTTGTAGATTAAAGCATTTATCATAGCTTCATTCTCAACTCTTCCAGTTCATTCAATTGGAGTAATCTTTCTTCTTTGGCAGCTTAGAAGTCACAATTCAGTTTCTTGATGGCCCACATAGCCTTGTATTCCAATTCCAGAGGGAGATGACAAGGTTTTCCAAATACAATTCTGTATGGGGACATTCCAATGGGAGTTTTGTAAGCAGATCTATAAGCCCACAATGCATTATCTAGATTTATAGACTAGTTTTTTCTGCTTGTATTTACAGTTTTCTCCATAATTTTCTTGATCTCCCTATTAGAAATTTCTGCTTGCCCATTTGATTGAGGGTGGTAAGCCAATCCCATTACATGTCTTATTCCATATCTGTTCATGAGTTTTGCAAAAACTTTATTTGCAAAATGGCTTCCCTCATCACTGATGATTGTTCTAGGTGCTCCAAATCTGCTCAAAATATTTCTTTGTATAAACCTAACAACTGTATTAGCATCATTTCTAGAACAAGCTATTGCTTCCACCCATTTGGATACATAATCCATCTAGGAGAATCTTATAGATTTTAAGTATTGATGGAAAATGTCACATAAAGTCTATTCCCCAAACATAAAAAATCTACACCACCAAGATTCCTTGCAGGGGCATTTCATCTCTTCTGCTTATGTTGCCCATTCTTTGACATTTATCACAATGTTTTACCCATTCAAAACAGTCTTTAAATAGAGTAGGCCAATAAAAACCTGATTGGAGAATTTTACATGGAGCTATTGCACATCTCCTATGAAAATGTCCTCCATATGGTGATGCATGTTATTTATTTATGATTTCACCTTGTTCTGTTTCTGGTACACATCTTCTAATAATCATATCTGCTCCTCTTCTGAAAAATAGTGGATTATCCCAAATATAGAACTTGCTATCAGTCCTCAACTTCCTTTTTTGCTGGTAGTTGAAATCATATGGCAGAATTCCACAGGCTAGGTAATTCACAATGTCTGACATACCGGGGTGTTTGAATTGCTAACCTGGCTTGTTTGCTCATCTGGAAAGTTTTCTTCTAATTCACTTCCTTTTTCTTCTTCAATGGTCTTTTCTAATCTAGACAAGTGATCAACTTGTTAGGGATAGTGCCCTGTAAAGCATGAATTTGTATTTATGTTTTATGAAATTAATAAAAGTGTCGTATTTATTACATTTAGTTATTTTGTGCATAATGTATGAATGAAACGTCAGAAAATCCCAGCAGATTTATTAATGTAACCATAACCTCAGTGTATAACGATTATACGAAGGAGGATCGAGGTTATGGATTATAAATCAAGTGTCGAAGTAATAAATTGGTGAAGTTTGGGGATCTTCAAATTAAATGTACTGGGCGATCGCTATCATTGAGAATGAAGTGACCTTGTCAGGAGTCACTAATGTGGCGACATTAAAGTGGAGCTCCATATACTAATAAGATTATATGGGACGGGACCAAGGCGCGAGTTTTTCGAATTCTTTTTGCAAATCTGTAGTTTGTCTCGAGAATTCCAAAGCGGCGCGCAGCTAGATGATCATATGCGGTCCGGTCTCAATCACGAGGAGTAGTCATAGACTCTGTTTATGTCAAGGCCCGGGCCTTTTGAGTCATGGGTTAAAGCTAGTTATGGAATGGGCCCAATAGCATATCTTGGAAGCCCATTGATGTATCACATTGGGAATGTGAACTATGGACATGGAATCAAGCCCTTCTATGGAAGAATTTGGGCCGATTAGTTTCCCATAAGTGTTAGTTACAGGCGAACAGTTTGCTCTATTTTATAACAGGTTTATAAATTAACTGTTCACTATTGGATTAATGGAACTTAGGATCGGAGGAGGGGAGATATAATTAGAGGGCAAGCGGTAATTTCACGGAGCTCTGGTGTGAACCACTTCTTTGGAGGATAGGGCGCATGTAATGATTAAATCCAATGGACACTCCCTAAATTTAGAGTAAAATCGTCTTGTAAGGACAAGAGTTGATTTCAAGTTTTTAGTGGAATAACTGCGAAAATTAATAAATTAAAATGATTGATTAAAAGGTTTAATTAATTATTGAATTTATTGGAGCTTGAAATTACGGTCCATGGGTCCCAAATTCCACCTCTATATTACTCTGATGACGATTCATGATTTGGAATAAGTACACTCTATGATCGAGAGCTTGGAAAATAATTAATATTGGGCGGAGTTATAGATTAAAAGTAATAATGGGCTAATCACAAATTAATATTGAATGAGTTATAGATTAAAAGTAATAAGTAGGACTGTTACAAATTAATATTGGACAGTTATAGATTAAAAAGTAATAAGTAGGATTGTTACAAATTAATCTTTGAATGATTCTGATTATGAGTAATCCAGTCACATTGTTTCATATTAATCAAGGCTAGTATGGGGCAAATTTGCAAAATATCAAGTGGTTGGATATTTATGCAGTAGGGTTGATTATAAATAAGAAACCCTTGCCCGATGAAAGAGAAAAAAGAGAAAAAAGTCTTTCCAAACCACACAGTCTCTGGGAGTCTCTTCCCCTTAGAAGTCCCTTGCCTCGTGTATTTGGTCACCTTGAGGTAGATCTAAACGAAAAACTAGAGTGTATTGTTTAGATGGGTCGTTGGTGCCCACACCTCGAGGAAGGAGGCGGGTGAAGACCTTGGTGCGGGAGTTGTTTTGACCTGCTGCCGACAAATCTCCCATACTTGATACGCAATTGTAGTCGGGTATCGTTTGAGTCTTCACCTCTTGATATTAATATGTATTTGCATGGGTTCTGCGAAAATAAGATTTTACGGAAAAATTTTAAAACCCTAATTCCTTTGCTTTTGATTTTATTTCCATCACTTGGTATCGAGACGGTTCATGTAATGCATATTATGTTATATATTTTTATTGTGTTTAAGAAAATTGTTTTCTTGATTCATGCATGAGTGGACATTCTGGCATATTTTAATGTGATTATTTGTGTTTGTGTATGGATGGATGAGGGTCGTTAATTATATGGTGTTTTTGGGTTAGGTTTTCTTATTTTCCCTAGATCTTGTGTAAGCCATTAATGGCATAGGATTTTTGTAATTTTTTTTTGTGGTGGGTAGGAATTACATAACGGGCTTGCCCACACGGACATGAAGATGGGCTTGACTTTAGAGATTATGTAATTGCAAGGAAGCCCATTATGTAATTTAAATATTTTTTCCATTTTTTTCAAGGTTTGTAATTATTAAGTACTGAAACACCAGGCAGCTTTATTTATTTATTTACTTTATGTTATCAAATGTATGAGATGCAATTCGAATAGCATGCCCATACATATAACATGTCATACATGAATGCCCCACCATATTGTATCATGCATGCCATCCTTTAGAAACATGTTCTAACAGGAATGTTGTTTATTTGCCATGAATAATAAATTAAATAATGGATATAGTTTAATGATTAAACTTGGTAATTTCAATTTAATTTAATTTGGGCTTGCGCGGTTAATAGTTAGGCCCGTTTAACCTAGATTATTGATTTTAATAAAATGATTGATTTGTTAAAAGATGGTAAATAAACAATAGGCCCCGAGCCTATGTTGGACTTAAAGTTAGTTAATTAGGCGGCACCATTTATGGAAATTTAGGTTTACCTAAAAGCTGATTGGAAGCTGATTAGATTGGATTAGTTTTAACTAATAAACCTTGGCCCAATTAGATTGAACTCTATACGCCTATTTAATTTAATAGAATTAGATTCTTGTCACCTAGTAATTAATTATATAGGATATAATAATTTGCTAGGATTATAAAACATATGATGTTTTACTGGCCCAAGCAACGTAAAACCCCAAAATATTGAGTGGGAGAGGAGTAGTGACCAATGTGTGCCTGCGGTCTCGTCGTTAGTCGACGTGAGGTTTAGGTGGCGCTAGTGGCGCGCGTTCACGTCCTCCCTGAGGTGTCCACACCGAATTTAATATCATCGTTGCACTTCCTATCTGATGGGGTTTGGATGATGTATTCCAAGGGTGAAGCCTGCCACACTATGGCAATCTTAGGTTAAGTTATTTAGAGCACGAAGCGATGGGTCACACTTTCGAGAAAGATACAATTAAACGGTTAATTGTATCTTGACCGAAATAAAGGTAGTTAATAAATGAGGGAAAATATGAGATATTTTGAGTCTCATTTTTTAATTTGAGATAGTCTCAAATTTAATTTATAATTAGTATGACCTACCCTACGGCGGGATGTGGTGTGAAGTTAACTTACCTTGGATTAGTATTTTTTTGTTTTATGTGTTTTAATTTCTGTCTCATTCATCATCACGTTTACTATTCAAAATATATTTGATGTTTCTTGCTGCATGTAGCCATCACGTTTTTATTTAATTTCAGCAATAATGTCTGCCTCGAAAACCATATTGCTTTACTACGCGAATGAATCCTTAACCGGTGATAATTTTGTAAAGTGGAAAAGTAATGTTAATATCGTGCTGGTCTGCGAGAACAATAGATTTGTTCTCCAGCGAGGAATATCTGCGAGCACCCAGCCAATGCCGCTCGTGGTGTCACGAGAGAACCATATGAGCGTTGGATTCAAACCCGATAACAAAGCCTTAGGGCTTATATGCTGTAGCATGTCGGGCGTGCTTAGGCTAAAACATGAGAGGATGGAAGCGCCATTGAGATTATGGATTCCCTCGAAACATGTTCGAAACAATCCAGAGCAGTTCGTCATGAAGGCTACTAGAAAGTACATGAGCGAAGATGATGAGTAAAGGTACTCTGACCGTGACCATGTTACGAAGACATGGCCTAATTATATAAATGGCGGGGCGCACGGGGCCATAATAGATAAGCGCACCCAGTGAGTATAATCTTGGATTCACTCCTCCACGATTTCCTTCAATTCACAGTGACTATGTTATGAGCAATTTGGGCTACAATGTAGCTTTCATTTCTTGAATGAATTGCAAACCTTCGAGGCCATCTCGAAGACAAGGATTCAAAGGCTAAAGCAAATGTTCGAAACGAGAGCCTCATCCTCCTTACAACAATAAGAAGAAGGAAGAACAATAAGGTGCCTCGCAGAAGACGAAGAAGAAATGTTGCTCGAAGCGGCGATAAGAAGGGCTCGAAGAAAAACCCCGAGGGAAAATGTTTCCACTACGGGTCGATGGGCATTGGAAGAGAAAGCGTAGCTTAAGCCATCTCGGGCGAAGGAGAAAAAGAAGGGTAAATTTGATTTCTCTTGGTTTTAGAAAGCAATTTGCGTGGAAGTTGATAGTCAATCTGGATAATTGATTCGAGGGTCCACTAACACGTATTTGTTCTTCTTTGTAGATGCTTAGTTCTTCGGGGAGCTTGCTAATGGGAGTGCTCGATGGTAGTCGGAAATGGGACGATGTGTCGCGATTGCGATGGGGCTGATTCGTTTAGAATTAGGGAATAAATTTCTTGTTTTGAGCAAATGTTTATTGCATTCACGGATTCGAGAAATTTGATTTCAGTTTCTAAGTTGTATAAACAATTGTTTTGTTTCATTTATAATAATGTCAGGATTATTTATTTCGAGAAATGGTTTAAACATTTGTCATGAAAATAATGAAATGGGCTTTACATTTTAAGGCCAAACAAACGAGCGGCTCCTTAACACTAAACTATTTGAGTAGAACATCTAGCTTTAGAGCCCAGATTGTGATAATGATGACATGTCCTATGGCACCTAAGGTTAGACATATAAGCCGATAGAATTAACAGAACCAGCGATGGTCCCTTGCAAGAGCTAAAGTTGGTAATCTTCCAAACAGAACTCGCCCTAAGCGCAAAATGACTGGCAGATCTTCTCGCTAGCGGCTTTAAAGCAAAGGAACTACTTGAACTCTTAGCTGATCAGATGTCTACGGACCCTCCGAATGTCCAAGCTAGGGGCTATTATTTAATACTGGGCCACTTCTATCACTTACTTCATTCTAGGCAATGCAGTACAAGTACCTTAATTCAAAGGAAATCTGAAACTTTTGGAAAGTTTAAAGAATTCCAAGTGAAGTTGAAAGACAGCTAGGTAAATCATTATTGTGCCTTCGATCCGATCAAGGAGGTGAATATCTTGATACAGAGTTCAAGGATCACCTAACTGAAAGCATGGCATTGTATCCCAAAACACAAGATCTAGAACGCCACAACAATCCAAGGGCGTAAAGAAGAAATCAACAATGTCACATGGCGAGAGTCTATGATGAGTTACTCCTCATTGCCACTATCATTCTCCGGGAGGCAGCCAAACTGCGGGCCACATTTTGAATAGTTCAAGTTCATCCAACACACACCCCAGACAGGAGGGTCGAACCCGCCACGCCAGTATCCAGATATTGTGTGTACTGCACATCGCACGAAGGAAAGACTAGCTAGAACTGAACATAAAGTATGTCTATTTGTTGGTTACTCAAAGGCATACAGAGGTTTATTCACAGTCCCAGACAAGAACTACTTACTACCACGTTTCACCCTTTCTAATGACTTATGCCCAAACCCCTGTCAAAACATTTGCAAAATTGAAGAATTACAATCTGATCAGATCGTATCACTGACCAAGAACTGCTACTAGGAACGTAATAAAGAGACTACATATCCTATACAGATGTCATTGCACTTCGTGACTTAGTGGGAGGGTTTCAACAACCATCCACACAGGCCTATGAAGCTAAATGTTGTTTTAACCGATACTAGTGATACGATCCATCACATACAAGCATGCGTATGGATGATCCTCGATATGACAAACACAACAGCCATGGAACAAAAAATGAATCCATTCCAATTTTATCCGGGAACTTAGACCTCCGAATCAGTCCACAAAGTAAATGATTCATAAGAAAGAGAGGTGGACGTGAGCTGAGACTTTCAAAGACTGGCATTAGTAAACAAAGGCTATACAAAAGGAGTGGAGTCAATATGAAGAGTCTTCCCCGGTAGCTATGCTTAAATCCATCTCGCATCCTTCTTTCCATTAATGCTTTCCTCGATTATGAGATATGGCAATGGACGTCAAGATAGCCAATGGTTATCTTGATGAAAGATTTATATGATGCAAACTGCAGGGTTTCATAGTTGAAGGCCAAGAGTAAAGTCCGCAGTTTTGTATCCATTTATGGGCTACAAGCTTCAAGGTCTTGGAACCTAAGGTTTGATGACGCATCAAACCTTCTTGCCAAGTAAAATGTCGATGAACTCAGGTTCATAAGTACATCAAGGAAACCAAAGTAGTCTTTTCGGTGTTAACGATGATATCCTACTCACAATGATATAGATTGTCCCACGTGAAAGAAATGGTTACCTATAAAAGCTTTCTCTGTAAAAATGAAAGATTGGGACAAGCTTAGTTATGTACTGGGTCCAACCATAAGGGATCATAAGAATGTACTCCCGCACCGTCAAGCATCTATATCGACATGGTGTCGCTCCTCTGCCACCATGCAGACTTAAGAAGGGTCAACTACCGACCCGACATGGAATTGTCCTCTCTAAGGAGCAGTGTCCTACGACACCTCAGGAAGAAGAGGATACGACGGTTCCTTACGCCGCCAGCGGCGCCTCATGTATGCCATGTCGTACAAAGACCGTGGCATCCGCTATGCGACAGAATTGTCAGCATTAATCCAACTCCTGGGTCATGACCGATCAAGGTAAAGCACATTCTCAAGTACCTTAGGAGAACGAGAAACTATATGTTGATTTATTCAGTGTCGACAATCCCATAGATATACCGATCTCACTTCATGTCGACAAGGACAAATGAGCTGGACTGGCCTCGGACGATTCACTCTCGTGTGGTCGGGCATGGAGAAGTGTCAAACAATCCAAAGATCGCAGCATTCTACCATGGAAGCCGAATACATAAAGAGTTTCAGGAAGCGCCTAAAGAAGCTGTCCGGGCTCAAGAAGTTCTTTAAAGATCTAGAAGTTTGCTCCAAATATGGATAAACCTATGTTATTTCATCGTGACAACACTAGCCGTAAGTGTCTCCAAAGAACCAAGGAGTCACAAGAGAGGGCATATAGAGAGGAAGTATCATCCGATTAGAGATCACTGGGTGACGTATCGTTATGAAGATAGCATCGCAAGACAACCTAGATCTCCGCTCACCAAGACGCATTTGCAAAATCGTCGAGGTCACTTATCCGATGGGCTTAAAGACATGTCTCACATGCTGAGCAAGTGGGAGATTGTTAGTGATAGTGCCCCAGAAGCATGAATTTGTATTTATGTTTTATGAAATTAATAAAGTGTCGATGACAGATTTAGCTATTTTGCATAATGTATGAATGAAATGAAATCCCGTATTATTAATAACCATAACTCGTTGTATAACAGCTTATACACTTCCAGAGGATCGAGGTTATGGATTATAGTCCAACGACAAATTAATTGAAGCTCGGGGATCTTCAAATTAAATATTACTAGGCGGTCCGCTATCATTGAGAATGAAGTGACCTTAATCCAGTCACTAATGGGCGCATATTAAAGGAGGCTCCATATATAATAAGATTATATAGACAGACCAAGGCGCAGCTGAATTCTTTAAATACCAAGCCATTCTCAAGAATTCAAACGCTAGATGATCATATGCGCATCGCCTCAATCCCGGTGCAGTCATAGACTCCTCGCTTATGTCAATCGGCCTTTGAGTCACGGGTTAGTCGTTATGGAACGGCCCACTACTTGTGTCTCGAGGCCCATCGATGTATGCACCGAATGTGAATCCATGGATTATAAATCCAACCCTTCCTATGGAAGCCGATGCTTGTCTCTCATGTTGGTTCCGAATCGAACATTGAGCGCCTAATTTATAACAAAAGTTTATAAATTAACCTGGTCACTAATGATTAATGGAACTTCTAAGGATCAAGATATAATTAGAGGGGCAAAACGTGTAATTTCACCCGACTCTAGTTAGAACCAATTTCTCGAGGATAGAACTGCATGTAATGATTAAATCAATGGACACTCTAAATTTCCGAGTAAAATCGACATCAGAAGGACAAGAGTTCAATTTCAAGTTTTTAGTGGAATAACTCGAAATTAATAAATTAAAATGATTGACAAAGAAATAATTAATTATTGAATTTATTGAGCTTGAAATTACAGTCCGATGGGTCCCAATCACCCTCCTATATTACTACAATGAACTTATTCATGATTTGGAATAAATTACACTCTATGATCAAGGCTTGGAAAATAATTATCGATGCTTAGATTAAAGTACAGTAGATCATTACAAATTAATATTGATAGTTACTAAAAGTAATATAGGATCATATAAATTAATACTAGACGCTACAGATTATGAGTAATCAAGACGACGTTTCTATATTAATCGACCGATGCAAATTCTGAAAATATCCAAATCGGGTTGATATTTATGCAATTGTATGATTATAAATAAGAAACCTTGCCCCAATGGAAAAAGAGAAAAAAAGAGAAAAAGAGAAAAAAAGCTCCAAACCCTAGTCTCCAGAGAGTCTTCCTTAGAGATCCCTTTGCCCCGTGTCAGTACCTAAGGTAGATCTAAAGTAAAAATTCAGAGTATCACTCTGCATCTAAATCAAGCCAGTGCCCACACACCTCGGGCCAAGGAGGGCGGAATCAAGACCTTGGTGCGAGTCGTTTCAACCCTACTAGCCAACAAATCTCCTATAACAATAACAGGTATAGATATGATCTTCACCTCTTGATATTAATATGTATTTGCATGGGTTCCTACGAAAATAAGATTTTCTAGAAAAATTTTAAAACCTAATTCTGCTGCGTTTTGATTTTATTTCCATCACAACTATCACATTGTCACTACCCTTTGTGTCTTTAATTTCCATATCAAACTCTTATAGTAATAATACCCATCTGATCAATCTTGGCTTGTCATCTTTCATTGCCATCAGATATCTAATTGCAGCATGATCAGTGTGTATTATAACATGGGACCCTAATATGTAAGGCCTTAATTTTTCACAAGTAAACACCATGGCCAACATCTCTTTTTCAGTTGTAGAGTAGTTCTCTTTAGCTTCATTGAAGGTTTTGCTAGCATAGTATATGGCCTCATCATCTTCTCTGCTCTTGTTCCAATACAAACCATCAGATGATCACTGCATCACACATAATTTCAAATTCTTGGTTCCAATCAGGTGTTACTATGATGGGTGTTGTAACTAATCTGGATTTAATTTCATCAAATGTAGCCATAATTCATCAAAATCAAACTTTGCATCTTTTTCAAGTAATCTACATAATGGTCTAGAGATTTTTGGTGTTTCGTAAAACCAAAGACGCCCTAGGAAACTTCTTATCCCTTTGATTGTTGTAGGTGGCATGAGAGTTTCTATGATAGAAACCTTTGCTTGGTCTACCTCTTATCTAGCTGCATAAATTTTGTGTCCGAAGATAATACCTTCTGTTACCATGAAATGACATTTTTCCCAATTTATGTCACCTTGCCTTTACACCTCCTCAAGTATCAAGCTTAAATTTTCCAAACAATTCTCAAAACCGGATCCATACCGAGAAGTCATCCATAAAGATTTCAGCCTCTTCCACCAAGTCCGGGAAACATAAAACATTATGCATCTTCAGTGACATGAGCATTACATAATCCAAATGGCATCTTTTTGAAAGCAAAAGTGTCATAAGGACATGTAAATGTAGTTTTCTCCTGATCCTCAGGGGCTATAGCAATCTGGTTATAACCAGAATATCCATCAAGAAAACAATACTAAGTGTCCCCGTTAACCTGGTCCAAAGATTTGGTCAATGAAAGGTGAGATAATGATCCTTTCGGTACGTTGTTTATTTTCTGCGTCTATATACACCCTCCATCCTATCACAATTCTTGTAGGAATTAATTCATTCTTCTCATTTCTGATCACAGTGAATCCACCCTTTTTGGGAACCACATGAACTAAAGCTCACCTGGTACGCTCTTAAGATTGTATATATGAAGCCCAAGATTCAACCACTTCGTGATTTCTTTTCTATCAACTTCTTTCGTCGGATTCAATTTCTTCTTTGATGTTCAATAAGAGGTCTTGTGATTATACTCTTAAAGGATCTCGTGTACGCAGATATGACCGATTCCTTTTAAATCTCCTATAAACTGTGCAATTGCTTCCTTGTATTTTCTCTGAGAGTGTCAAGGCTGTTTCATATTCAATGCAATTAGAACTGGTTTCGTTTTTCTCAAGTTGTAAAAGAAAACATACTTTAATTGATTGCAATCATGCCAACCTTCGAGCTTGCTCTTCACTTCGCTTTCATTCATTACTACATTTTTCGCACCGCTTTCATCAATACCGAGTACTACTTCTTTGATTCGTAATCGAGTCTCGTAAATTCAACATCAAGAACATCAGGATACTTTAAATTCATCCCATTTTCATTCATTGAATTCTGAATCATGCAATCATTTATCAGCCTTAACCCATGGGTACTTTTAGTCAAGCCTCATTTTTCACATCATCAAAGGCTCCCAGAAAATAAGAAAGGGTCTTCCTAATAAAGAGAGGGACTTGTTTGTCTTCTTCAATATCAATTACCACAAAGATTCAATGAAAGATGAACTTTCCCACTTTGATAAGCACGTCCCTCAAGAATACCTCAAAGTTGCTTGGTTCCGTCCGCCATCCGTAAGGTCAGCGGCTGTGGGAGTGAGCCCCCAAACTCTAATCTCTTAACTACGCATAAAGGCATCAAGTCGATGCTAGCCCTAATCACAATAATGCTTTTCCATCTCGACCCCTATTGTGTATGGAATAGTGAAGCCGCTTGATTCTCGCATTCTATGGCAAGGACCTTCAATAACTAAACTCGTAGGTTGGCCAGTAGGCTCACTACTCTTTCTTTAGCAATTTTTCTTTTTCTGCTCAAAATATCCTTCATGAAATTAGCATAATGAGGCATTTGAGTCAATGCCTCTGAAAAAGGGATATTAACTTCCATTTTCTTAATAGCCTTTTGCAGCCTTTAAGGGAATGGGACTTAAGGCTTGTAAGCTTGAACCTCTTTCTTCTTCTTTAGAACTCCCTCTTCAACTTGCTGCTTTTGTTGCTTTTTGTACCTCGCTCCTTCGCATTTCTAAACTATACCGTCTCGTTTTTCCAATTTCTTTCTTTCTCTTTCTCAATTTTCTTCTTCTTCTTTTCGCTCTCTATCTCTCTTCCATTCTTAGTATAACCACCATACAACTTTGATTTTCCTTTCGTGTCACTGGAAATGCATCCTTAGACAGAGATTCTCTGCATAGCTAGGCTAGTTTCCCCTACTCAGGTTTCTTTCAAATAAAGTATTATATTTGGCCTAAAACACACCGTGTTTGCCTGAATGTCGCTTAGATCAGCAATTGTCAGCCGTGGATGTTTAACAACCTCTTATTTTCTCCCATGAAAGTCAGCATCTGTTCTTCAAAGGAAGAAGATATCCTTTGTCTCTGATTCTCTACCCTCTGACTTCCTTCTTGTTGTTATTGTTGTTGTTGTTGTTGGAACCCAGGTGAAGCATAGTGTTGAAAACCCCAGGTCTGTGACCTTGCTATGCTCCTCCCCCATATGAGAAATTCTCATGGTCTCCAAAAAGTAGTGTGTGTGAATCTAGAGCTTGCAAGTCGAGGTCGGGCTTTAAAATCTGTAACTTCTAGTAGTTACTAAGATATCTGCGGCCTCCTCAACTCGAAGGTGGACCTACTGGCCAGTCCTCTCAAGACCAGTTCTTCTCATTTTCATCAACTGTTCCCATTTCATTTGTTGAGTGCATTCTTCTCTCCCGATTCCCTATTTTGCTCATCAATGCATCTAATTTTGCCTCATGGCGCCATATTCGGTTCAGCTCTAGTACTCACTTCCTTCACCGTTATTGCTCCCTTAAGTTTCAAATGGAGCTTTATACTTGCATTTGGCAAGATCTTCTATCAACTGCTTTGCCTCCTCAACACTTCTCTTGAAAGCTCCACAGCAGGCTGCATCAATTATACCTTTAGAGGTATAATTCATAGCATGATAAAAAATATCCATATGAGTGGTCAAATCTATTCCATAAATGTAGCATCTTTTCAGCAATCTTATGTATCTTTCCCATGCATTGTAAAGACTTTCATCATCTCCCTTCTTGAAAATTATAATCTCCCCTCTCCTTCGTGGCGGAGCAGGAGGGAAGAATCGTTCATGTAAGCCCACCAACTTTTCCCAACTATTCACTCGATCCAACTAGAGCGACTCAAACCAAGTTGTCGCCACATCGCCTGAAATGGAATCAAGGTGCCCTGATCACTTCTCGTCTAACCCCATTCAACTTTACTGTATTACCCATCCTCATGAATCTTCCCATATGCTCATTGAGATCTTCACTAGGATGCCTAGTAAATTGGTGTTGTTGCACCATTGTGATCAAAGCTGGCTTCGGTTCAAAATTGTTGGCTTCAATAGCATGTTATCTCATAGCAAAGAATTCATATTGAATCACTGGCCTCTAGAAGTCCTCCATAGTCATTTGCCTCTAAGGTCTCTCGCCTCTACTCTTCCGAATAGGGTCGCATTTTTCTCTCGATTTTCCATAGTTGCTTTTCAAGACCTTTAACTTTTCTTCGCATTTCTGTTCTCTCCAGTTCTATATCCAAAGGCAGCAGCTTTGCTTTTGGTTTTCTATGGATGTAGATCTTCTTGAAATAGAAACACACTGAGATCACATTAAATCTGTGGAAAATAGCTATATCCAATTAAGCTCATAAAAATTTTCAGTAGCTTATTCAGCTAACAAATGTTAAAACTATTTCTTTTTGTGATTTTGAACTTATGAGAATAAAGAAAATGTCCAAATTAGTAAATTTCTCTCTTGGTTGGAATATTTGATATTTAAATTCATCTTTTCTAATCCTCACAATGGCACCATAAACTTGATTGACTACCTTTAAACATAGACCAAATCAACATAAATAGAAATTCCATCCAAAAAACCTCTAACTCTAACCTGAATGCCATAAACTTGTTTGACTAAATTTTAATAAAAACATGTGTTTAGCCCCTTTTTAAAAGAAGGATCCCTAAAATTGATTTTGGTCTAAATCAATGCAAGTGCACAAGTCATACAAGTAATAAAATGGATTTAAGTCCAGATATCATTCCCACGAGGATTGATGATAAATCTAAATATCAAGTACCCCATCTACTCAAGATCTTTGCTATTTGAACTCCAAGGTTAAAAATGATTTGTTTCTAAACTTAAGCAAAAGCAAAAACTAGACCAAATTCTATAACTACACGTAAAGAATTTAAATGAATGGATTGGAAAGTTCACTGGATAAAGTAACACTGGTAAATAGATCAGTGTGCAATTATAAATTTCTGAATCATTTTATAACATATTTCAGCCATTAGTTTGAAATTTTAACTTGTCAAAGATGCAAGGTAGTATAGTTTGGATTTCTCCATAAACCATACATTTCACTAATTAGAGATCCATATTCCTTTCGAATACATGAGTCTAATCTATTACTTATAGAATAGAAACCACTTTCTAAAATCTGGGTATTTTTCCTTTTCAGTACTTCATACCCATTTCTTATGACTAAAGACTTCTTGCCCCTATAGACATGATATTGCAAGCCTTCTCCAATCTAATTGGTAACTCATCCATCTAATTTGATGAGATTCTCCATTTCCTTGATTAGATCTATGCTAACACGAGATCAAGATCCTCTCATCAAATTGAGGAGAAACCTCTGATCAATTAAATTGATAAATCATCCAACTATCCTCACACCATGAGTAGGTCAGTGATCTATCTAAGTGATTTTTCAGAGTTCAGTTATTCAGTAATATTAGTCTAACATACCCCCAATTAACTGCTCCATACTCTCAAGATTCTCCATCTCTGTGTCACTCAGAGGGCTTCCTAAGAATCAAAGTAAGATACAATCCTTTTCTGGGTACAAGCTACTAATATTTTGAACAAGTAGCTTCAAGAACAATACCAATTAAATAAATCCAAACATTCAAACTATGAACTTCTTTCAAGTTTAGTAGAAAATAAAAATCGTATCAATCCATTCCCAGATGGAGCTCGCCAAAGCTAAATCAAAATAACAAAGGACTAACCTGACGATAAATCTACTCAACCAAGAATGACCTGGAAAATAAATTAACTCCAAAAAATTTCTAAATTCATTTAATCAGACAGTAATGAAAAACAAAATTTTACAACAAACCAAGCTCGAAACTTTACACCAATTTGTTGTTCAATCCTAAAAAGAACTAGCTAAAATGGTACTCTAAAAACTAATCAAAATAAAAGAAAAATAAAATAAAAATAATATACAAGAGTCTCCAACTACCTAGAAATTCCCTGCTTTTGCAGGAGTTGCGCACAGTGCACTAGATGTGTCTATTTATAGATTTTCAAATGATGAGCCGCACTTCTAGGCACTAATTGTGGATCCCAAAAAAATTATAGCCTAATTAGTAACTTTGTCATGACATAAAAAGTTCTGACAAAGTTTTCATCTCTATTGCCTAACATCTTATCAGAAATGCAGCTTATCGCGACATTTTATGCTCTCTTCTCGAATTCACGCGACATGTTGGCAACATCACACATAGTTCTTCCATAGGTTGTCCTGGTCTATGTCGCGACAAAGATTTTCTTGGTGGCGCACAATTTTGAATACCTTGCAGCTTTCAATTATTTGAATAGTATGTCGAGACAAAGAAATTCCTTTGTCGACTAAGCTTTCTTCAAGCACTGCTTGTGTAGTGACGTGCATTTTGTGTCACACAAAGTTTCTCACAATTGCCTTGGTCTGTTCTCGTGATAGACTTTTTCTTTGTCGCAACCTAATCATCTTTGCTCCTGATCGCTGGTTAAACTATTTGTCGCAACATTGAAGTCTTTATCGCGACATATCTGTCTTGGTTGGTCTCATGTCTCTTCCATTTCTTGTCGCGACATAAAACTTCTATTAAGCATGTAAATATCTTACTCAAAGAATTTTTATTGTCGCGACAGAGATTTCTCGCCTTTTCTTTAATGCCTTTCTTCTGTCAATGACAATAACCGGCCTTTAATAGGTCAAAGTTCACTACCATGTTGTGTTTGTCGCGACTTAAAAGATTTATGTCGCAACAAAGTCTTCTTATCTATCATTGCTAACTTTGAATGTTGTGTCACGACATAGTTTGCTTATGTCGCAACATATGATCTTATTTGAGCTTTATTATTTTCCGCCCAAGATAAACTTCCGTTGCACAGAGATCTCCTTACCCATCAAGTTTCACCCATGGATTTGTATGTCACAAATAGTTTTGTCTTTCTGCGTCACTTCTACAGCTTCTTTCAATATCTTCAATATGTATGTTGCGACAGAGTTGTGAGATGTCGCAATATTGAGTTTCCATTGCTACGTGTTTGATCAAGATCATGGCTACAAGAGTTAGGAGTGTCGCAACATTCTTCTTTATGAGCTTCTCCAACTTTGTCGCGACATAAAAATTCATTGTCGCAACATAAATCAATCAATCTATCAAAAATTATGTCGCAACAGTCTTCATTTCCGGCTTGAGTTCAGCTTGATCCTTGTTGCGACATAGCTTCTGCTTGTCATTTGGGATCCTGTCACGACATTCTGAAACTGTGTCGCGACAGAGAATGTTGCTATGGCCCTTTTTTTATTTTTTTGCTGAAATTATCTCATTTTCATTCAAAGACCTGCAAAACAAAAAAATTGTGAACATTCCATCATTCAGTATTAACATGAATTATAAAATTCTAAAATTATGCCATAAAAATGGATAAAAATAAATGAGTTTAGGACTCATCACCTGGTTCAATCATTAGAGCTGCATGTTGTTCATGTCTCCATTGATGACCAGCTTGCTAATGCACTAATCAAACCTCTATCTCGATCTCACCTCTTTTCCTTATGTAACAAGATCGGTGTTATTTCTAGCACACCATTGTGAGGGGGTGTATCATAGTATATTTAGTGTTTCCTTTTATTGACTTTATGTTATTACTATTAGGTCCTTGTATTGGTATATATATATATATAATCACGTATATAAACATTTATTTTCATTTTGTTACCCTAATCAACCAATAGAATATCTCACATTTTCTATAAGAAAATCATGTCTCGCTTCTTAGAACGTCGCCCGGGAAGAAGTGTTCAATCTGCGAACTTTGTTCAATTTTAAGTACAGCTGGACGTTCATCGCAGCAAATCGGCTAAGTCTACGAACGCCGGCGGAAGCGAACAGGTGGCAGTGGCTGTGGCCCTAGAAGAGGACATGTCGAAGACAAGCTTTGTACGTACTTCCAGAGGCCGTACTACTTCAACCGCCATCGGAGCTATAGCAATGTTCCTACAATGTACATAATATTTGAATCCATCACTGGTCACGATCAGTCTAATAGGATTGGAGAGCTTGCAAACACCAAAATCGGAAGTGAACATGTAATGACTTTGTTTGATAATCCACATAGGATTTTCAAAGTCAAAGAGACCTAGCCAAACAAAAAGGATTGAAAAGTCAATAACGCAAATTTAGGATACAATTTGTGATTAGTAGAAATTGGAAAAAATTGACTTTGTGAGACAGTAAAGGTGAGTGTACGTTTTAGACTTCAAAAAAATATGTTTTAACATGTTGGAATGATTTGAAATATGCACGCTTTAGACTTCGACAAAAAGAGGATAATATGTAAGAATGCTTGAGAAGTTGGATCTCAACTCATGACGATGATTAAAAATGAATAAATTTTAATATGAAAACAAAATTTGAGAACTTTATGTTATATTTTTATTTTACATTTATTTTTAAAAATGAGTATTACATGTGATTGATGTAATGTATGTGATTGATAGTTAGGTAGGTGTCAATCTAATTGGGATGTATTCAAATTATAATGATGCAATTCTCTCTTTTCTTTTTTTTTCTTTTTTTGTGACGCCCCAATTTCTGAGGGTCCCGTTGACTAGCCGTCAACCTACGAAAGTTTCTACCTTAGGTCATCATGCACCTAAGTCTTGATATCGGACCGATACCTTTAACTTGTGGACACCGAGTTACTTGGCACCACCTCGATACGTCCTTTCACCGGGACCCATTCATTCATATTTAAGTTAAAATATGAGTCTAAACACTTAGCTACAATCCGTAAGAGTCCGATCAGCGAATTTTTACCACATATTACATATCCGACTATATCGATATCCAAAAAATTTAATTACAATTCTTTTATACAAAAATTACGTGCTAGAACTAGTTTATTCCAAGCACTTTTACAAAAGGGTTTATCAAGGCCACATGTTGGCCTTCTTCACAATCTCGGCCTCGTTTGAGCCCCGTCCACTAGTGTCAACCCTGCACCTGAAAGGGTTGTCCCATAAAGGGTGAGCTACGCCCAGTAGAGAATACCTCCTCCAAGGGTTACTCTCCACCTAAGTGTACATGCAATGTTCACTCGACATTTCACATTCACATTCCAACAAGAACATGTCAATTCTATATGAAATCCTACATGCCATGCCATGAAATGAGATGCAACTCACCATGTACCATGTGCTCGAATCCTCACTGACTCCCTCTCACAATGCTCAAGCCCATGTGTAAAAAACAGTCATTCTAAATAACATCCAATGATCATTTTCAAAAGAAATTTCATTTGTTTATAAACCAAAATTTTTTTAGATGATACATCACAATGATCATTTTATATTCAAAATCATACGCCTTTGTGTGGGTAGGGGATTTTTGGTGTCTCATCACGAGCTCCACAAACCTAAACACTTTTACGGCCTTTCACCGCTGGGGACTATGTCTAACCATAATTGGTAGGTTTTTCACCCGAAGGAGGATCTATCCCTTCTTGCTGATACCCGACACATATTTTATTTACCACTTTTATTCGACCGTGCGACTTTGTTAGACGTTGTCCCATTTACCGAGCCCACCCAATCAAATACCAAACACAGTGTCAATTCATTAACCATGCACTCACACTCATTTAATGCGATGTCCGTGCATATGTAATGCAATATGTCATTGCATGTTATATCATGTCACATGCATAATGAATGCTACATGGACAACACTACCCACACCACTTACCAGTGTCATGGACAATCACATTACATGTCAACATATTAGAACACACATATTGACATCCAAACATGTCACTCTTAGTCAAGCAATGACACACTCAAACAAGTCACACAATGGCCAGGCCACAAACACAAGCCTCAAGCAGTCACAGGCAAGCCTAAGTGTAGCCCACCTCCGCCTAGGCAGAGAGTGGCTAGCCCAGGGCGAGCAACGCCTCACCCAGCGCACTGTAAAGTCTCCTCCGCCGTCCTAGGGTTCTTGCCCAGTGGACTAGGAAAGTCCCTTCTCCGTTGTCCCCGGTCTGCCAGTAGCATGCCCACGCGCCTGCTTTAATTCCTACGCCTAGGTGAGCCTTCCCTTTTCCTAGGCGTAGCAACCATCTTCCGTGGGAAGATTTACACCTTTGCCTAAGCGACGAAGAAACACTGTGCAGAACCCGAAAATCTAGTTTTTCTTCGCCAAACAAGCCCTTAACTGAAAAACCATCTTTTCCCAGCCCTAAGATGAAAAGTAAGCCAAGGTAAGAAGAATCTCTCACCTCTAGGAGTGTGATACACAGGTGGTAAGCCTCCTAAACCCGACAACTTCGATTTCCCGAAATCTCCCCTCTTGGATCTTCGGGGAAATCCCTATTTTCAGGTACCCATGCATACCTCTCGTTGACACGTTGAACTTTCGTTCTTAGCCCGACGAAAACCGACCAATGGAACTCTGTAAATATTAGGAGGAAGCCTTGGCTCTCCTCTTTCTCTCTTCTCCCCTCTCTCTTGGTCAAACCAGGGAAATGGGCTCTTTTTGCCCTAATTCCATCCTTGTTCAGGTATGATTTTAGCCCAAAGGTACTCATTCCGTCTCAGTTCAAGTTCAATTTATATCCCATGAACTTAACTCAAGTCATTTCTCAACCTCCGAGATTTTTGTAAACAATCTCGTACCCAGGAGTCATTAAACACCCGTCACCCCGAAAAACGTGGAAAATTGACACTGAATCTTTGAACGAATTCGCCCGAGCAACTAGATTTCACGAGATAAATTCAACGGTGAGTTCCGTTTCATCATTTAAGATCTAGAAAATTTCCAGGTTTTCAACCTGTACTATTCTGGCAAGTTATCGTTTTCCCCTTTTTCATAAAAATTCGATTTTTCTCGAGTTTTGCATTCTCCCCCCCTTAAAAGAATTTCTTCCCGAAATTCCCACACACAGCACACACAATCTCATACATATGCAACAGTCATTTAATATCAATGACTAAAATATACCTTCTTCCTTGAACAAAAATGGATAGTTGGCACGCATAGTGTCATCGCGTTCCCATGTTGCCTCTTCCATTCCACGGTGTTGCCACAACACCTTCACTAACCTCACGGTCTTGCTTCACAAAACATGATCCCGGCTATCCATGATATGCATAGGTCCCTCCTCGAAGGTCCCATCTGCATCAACTACAAGCTCTCCCCAATCCACCATATGAGTCGGATTTGGGGTGCACTTCTGGAGCATGGAGACATAGAATACCACATGTATACTCGATAAACTCGGTGGTAAAGTCAACCTGAGATGCAACCGCATTCCACCCTCTTGAGTACCCTCGGCGGGTCCAATATACTCCGGCGATAGCCCTCGCTTGTCGTAACCTAAACTACCCTCTCTTAGGCACCACCTTCCAAGAAGACACATGATCACCCACCTCAACCCCAGGTCATTGCCGCTTGTCGACGCAGCCTTCATCTAGCCTGAGCCATGAGAAGACGCTTCCATATCGAATCCACCTTCTCATAGGTGTCTCTAACCAACTCTGGACCTGTGGTGGTTCGCTCTCCCACCTATATCCAACAAACCAAAGATTGACATGGCCTCCCATACAATGCCTCATAGGGCACCATCTGTATACTCACCTGATAACTGTTGTTGTAGGCGAATTCCACTAAGGGTAAATGATCTTCCCAACTACCCTTAATATCCAGAACACATGCCCGTAGCATGTCCTCTAAAATCTGGATAGTTGTTGACCAAAAAGTGTGTATAGAGATCAAATTTTTCCTATTGTTACCAAAGGACTATTACCTAATCCCTAATAAAGGCACCAAAAACTTGTTTAGACCAACTAGAACTTATATGCTCATAGTAAAAATGGCTTTGTCAATTATTTTATTAAAAATTTCGTTTGGTCATAATACTGCAAGTGCACAAGTCGTACAAGTAATAAAAGTGGACCTATAAGTCCGGATATTGTTCCCATAGAGATTGAAAAGAATGTAAAGTTCAACTACCCCAACTACTCAAGTTCCACACTATTTGAACTTCCATTTCATAAAAATTCTCGTGAACCTAACTAAGAACTTCACTATAAAATTACAATTCATTAATAAAAGTGAATGAAAATCCTAAACTTAAATCGACTCCGAATCCGATTATCACTGAAGTAGACACTGGGATTTCACTGCTGTGAAATTATCAATTCCTACAACATAATCTAATTCTATTCTATCATGAATTGGGATCCGAATTTGTCAAAGAGGCAAGGTAGTATAGTTTGGATTTCTCCCTTAACCATACATTTCACTGATTAGAGAATCATGTTCATTTCTGAAACATGTGTCTAACCAATTACTTGTAATCAAAATTTCTTTATAAGATTTGGGTATTTTTCTTTTCCAATACTTCATACCCATTTCTTATGACTGTGTTGGACATCCTCATGAATCTTCCCATATGCTCATTGGATCTTCGAGAGGGTAATTCCGTGAACCGTGTTGTCGCACTATAGCACCAATGCCGGTTTCACTTCAAAATTGTTTGCTTCCAATTGCGTGCTTGCTTTTAACAAGCAGCACTTCTCTTAGATAATAGTTCCAAAAGTCTCCATATTAGACCTCCGATTTCTCTTACTTCTTCTTCTTCTTCGAAATAGCCGTAATCTTTCTTGATTTGCCATATTTTTAGATTCTACACTGTGATCTTTCAAATTCTCGCAGGTTCTCTCAATTTCGTTGTCTATAGGCAAATGACTGGGTTTACCTCTATGCATTAAATTCTTCCCTAAAAAGTAGAAATACAATCAGATCAAACGGTTTGAGTATAAAAAATTATATATCTATTTAGTTTCAAAAAGAGTCAAGAGTTGGTCTCAATAATCGTCATAAAGTTGTTTTTGCTATTTCTTGAATTTTTAAACAAATAAAATGTCCAAATTAGCATTTCTCTCTTTTGTCAGAATATTGATTTTTAAATTCCTTTGATCCCCGGCAACGGCGCCAAAAACTTGTTGACCAAAAAGTGTGTATAGATCAAATTTCTGCCACTCTTACCAAAGGACTATTACCTAATCCCTAGTAAAGGCACCAAAATTTTTTTAGACCAAATGTAACTTAAAGGCTCATAATAAAAATGGATTTGTCAATGAATTTATCAAGATTTAGTTTGGTTATAATGCTACAAGTGCAATGTGTCAGATAAGTAATAAAAGTGGACCAATAAGCCTCGGATATCGCTCTAATAAAGATTGAAAAGAATTTAAAGTTCAACTACCCTAACTACTCAAGTTCCACACTATTTGAACTTCCATTTCATAAAATTTTCAGTAACCTAACTAAGAATTCTACTATCTGAATTTCTACATCATAATGAAAGGAAAATTTAAAATCCTAGACCTAAACTGGACTGAACCAAATTATTGTTGAAAGCAGATGACTTGATTTCTATTGTTGTAAATTATCAATTCCCCAAGTAACATAATCTACCTCTTCTTTTCTATCATGAATTGAATCGAAATTGTCAAAGAGGCAAGGTAGTATAGTCTGGATTTCTCCCTTAACCATACATTTCATTGATTAGAGGGTCATGTTCATTTCTGAAACATGTATCTAACTAATTACTTGTAATCATATTTTCTTTATAAGATCTGGGTATTTTTCTTTTCCAATACTTCATATCCATTTCTTATGACTCAAGTAGATTCATTCCCACGATAGTACAATATCGATTTTTACAAGATGACCGATATCTCATCCTTGAGATCTTAAAGAGTTCTCCCTTTCCTTGATTAGATCTAAGCTAAAACATGATCAAGATCGTTCCTCCAGACCAAGGAGAGATCTCTAATTGATTAAATTGATAGATCACTAAATTCATTCTCAAACCATGTGTAAATTTATGATTTATCTAAGTAATCTTTCAGAGCTCGTTAGTTCTTCAATATTAGTCTAGCATACTGCTTCGTCCTTATTCGTGTGCCGAATTCTATTCCCAAGCCGTAGGAATTACAGTTGTCTAGCATTGTAATACCGTGGGAATCCACATTCCATGTGATTTTGGTCTAATTTATGTAATCACAGAGCTATTCTCCACAAAAATTGTAAATTATGAAATGTAGGTTGTGTTGTTTGATCAAGTGATTACTGATTTGAATGTTTTAGAAAAATAGAAGATCGAATGCTGGTATTCTTAGGGTTCCACTCACTTCTCGATCAAATAAATCCTGCACCTCTTATTTTACAACTCATCTGTAGAGCCATTGATAAACGGTCTTCAATAAGATTTATCTTTAAACGCTCTTTCAAAGAAGGATGTGATTAAATAATGTTGAACTCTTGTTCCCACCAATACGAACCTTTAGTTTGCATTTGTAATCAAGCACAACGTGTACCAAGGTGATCTCGTGTCTCACACGTTGTCAAGAATATGCCAAACTAGTGGTTTTTCATAAATCATTTGCACAAGTGAATAACACCACACAATCCATTGAGGTTCAAAAGAGGAATTGAGGGATTAGTACTTTGATCAGGGTGAGTTTCCACCTTAGAATCCCAGCATCAAGGGTTTAGAAATCCATGGAACTTATAAAAACAGTTATAATTAAAGGAAGTTAACTTCTATAAAAACAGACTTGGAGAAAATCAGACCAATTAAAAATCTAAGAATGTAAAATGTGAAATACTATAATTGAAAACAAAAACCAATGTTCTTGTCGAAAGATTACAAGAGTTTGAATTGTAAAAACACCAAAATAAAAGAGTCTTCAATCTGGATCCTCCTAGAATTCAACCTTCAAAGCAATGGAGAGAAACTCTATGAAAACCTAACCTCAGCAAATAAAAAGTCGCCATTACTTGTAGTCCCTGCTTTATACCCCCTCTAATGTGATTTTCCCATTTTGGCGTTCGTTGACAAGAGTGCACCCCTGCGTACAGATCGAGTTCCCGGACAAACTTCGCACTTCCATGCATGTACCGGGCACACATTAGTGATGTACCGGTACAATTTCACCACTGTCAATTTTCCACACATGTGTACCGGTACACATTTGTCACCGCACAATGTGCCCACTCGCCACTTTTTATGCAAGGTACCCCAAGATACACATGAATGATGTACCGGTACACTTGGTCCTCTGGTGCTTTCCTTGTATTACCGGAGTTCCCGAGACTTCGTCAATTGTTCGCCCGCATCCGTAGTGCTTCATATTCTTGGCTTCCCGGACATACATCCTTGTATACTTACGTTTAAACCCGAAAGACCCCACAAGTCTAAAAACATAGAAAATTAAAAGTACCTATCCTTATGCCAAATGTGGGTAAATTCAGGATTTAGGATGTGCTAAATTCTACTATAATTATTGCTCAAATGTGTATTCATCACACCCTCAATCCGCATCTTGCTACCTAGCAAGATTTAGACTTAACTACCCACTAGGTATGAATTCCACAAGGCGCTCGCAGATACTGAAGCCATAAGAATCTCAAAATAGCAATCATGGAATAAAATATTTCACCCACTTTAGTATGCACCATCATGACTCATTTAACCAACCCACATTCTTACACAATGAACATTATAACAGCTAAGACAAAATTGGTTATTCAAATAAGGATTTCATGGCTTTTAAGAAATGTAAGGTAGTCATGCAAGTAGTGAAATCAGAGTGAATCCATATATGGTAAGCAATCATATAACATGGGAACACATAACTACTCTGGTGCATACGTCGAAGAAACAACAAACATAACTGAAATCAAAGAGGTCTTAATAGTTTAGAACGACCGTAGTGTCACATGAAAAGAAAAGGTAAAGATCAAAATGTGTCAGATGACATGGTCAGGGGTCTACTACTCTACCGCCAACACCACCCTAGTTCAGCCTTAAATATAGCTTATGCAACATCATCCTCATCCTTCGAAGAGAATGCATCCTCGTCACACAAATATCTAATTCTTCGACCTCCCCAACTGAGAAGTAGCATCCAACATCGCCGGGGCCTCCCCGAAAATGGACTCAAGCCTCGAAAGACGCCGATCCACCGCTGCTTCCCAGAATGCACTTGAACCATCCCTTTATCCGCCGCTCCATCCTCTTCAATGGCGATGTACTCAATGGTGCTGGGGCTGTGGATGATGTGATCCCGGGAGAAGGTACTGAAGGCACTGAGGGCTGTGGTTCATGGATGCCGTCGCCTTGGCCCCGCCCTTTATTTTGTGATCTACTACCAGGTGTCAACTCCTCTTTCTTTAACCTGCCTCTCATCCCCGCTTCTTCTACAATACTAGTCACAAGCCAAGTGGAACGGAATATGCCTAGCTTGCACGCCGATTATTGTAAGAAATCCCTCACAGCACCATATGACTAATGCATAGTCAATCGCCTTCCTACCATAACCTCGCATAAAACTCGAATCTGCTCGGGCCGGGACTTTTCATTACCCTTCGCCTAATTTGATCGTGAATGATCTTGTTCATCGTGGCGTATTCCCATTGAGCTTCAGAACGAATTTCTTCAAAATCCACCTAAGGGCACCTGGGCGGTGCAATATAGCCTCAATGAACAACCGGGCATCAATCACACACTCAGTGGATATGGTTTGGTCCAAGCATCGTGGCGAATATAATGTGGCATGCGCTATCGAGTCGAGACACGGTCGCTTCCCATCACCAAGTCTCCAATATTTGCCAACTCCGCTGATTTTCCTTCAGTTAAGTAGAACTCCGAACCATCAAGGTAACATCCGCGAACTTCGAAGAAAATAAATGCATATTCTCGTTCGATAATCCCCGACGGGATGAGAATATAAAAACGCCTCCACTTAACACCCTCTCGCAGCCGGAAACCCCTTACCGCACCGACCGCCCATTTTTCTTGGTCTCGACTCTGAGTCTTCCGCAAACACGCTTCTATCTCTCATTGTCAATGTTAGATAACCTCACTCTCTCCGAAGAGGATGCAATTCGCTTTCTTCTCCCTTCCCCTTTTCACTAGTTGAGGCATCGATTTTCTCTTCTTCACTCCGGTCATCCCATAAGAGGAACCTGGATGCCTTCCCTCTTCCCGATATTCTTAAACGCGCCATAGAAATGGCACGACAGCAATAACAAATTTTGCATGACCCAGATATATATATCATCGATCCCCAAACCTGTCTCGGGTCAAAGACTGGCTGGCCCCGTGCACATCGATAACATTCTCCGGGCCCATATTGGATGCTAAACTCCCAACCACCAAGTACCGAAAAATACCAACCAAACCCAACAAAACAAATCCATGTATAACAAAGAGGAGATCAACAATGCTAGTAGGGATTGGTAGGGGCTTACCACTTCAGTGCACTGACTGCAGACAAACAATCCGGAATCGGACAATGGAAGCCCTGGCAGAGCAACCAAACTTAGAGACACTTGTGTGAGGAAGCAAACGGCTAGGGCTCAACTTGTGGAGTGTCAAAAAGCATTTGGAAAATGAAGAGGCGCCAAGTTTTTGGATTAAAAGCCCCTACTGCCCAATTCCCGACCGGGTGTACCGGTACACATTAGTGATGTACCGGTACAATTTCACCACTGCCCACTTTTGAATAAGTTGTACCGGTACACGTTTAAGTTGTACCGGTACACTTGTTCCCAACTGATTTTTTTTTTTTTTTATATATATATATATATATATATATATATATATATATATATATATATATATATATATTTCACTTTGAACAAGCAGGCTACTCATATATTTTGACTCCTTTCCAACTCCATTTTCATCCCTAAGCTTGTTGGGCATGTCTACTTTTTCTTGTTCAAATTCCACAATCGACTCCGCATTCGTAGACTTAGTCATCAGACCATTCTGGGATATCTTCAATCTCTCCATAAGATCCACAAATGCTCCACAAATCCGATTCTAAGGTTCAATAACTTGCAACTTTAAGCTCAAAATGGGGAGCAAGGTGAGACAATACGGGTTTACAGATGTATATAGAAATAATGGCCTCTAATCATTTTCCAGTTATGCAAGATGTTCCATAAAGACCATAATGCATGAAGTTAACATGACCAGCTAAATTGATGCACAAATGGAAGCAATAACAGGCAAGATCAGAGAAAATTTGACCATAAGTTTGTGGTTTGTGTGAGCAGTAAGGCAGAGTGCAAAAGGGGACAATCCACATAAGACACAAAAGCTTGTCAGGTGCTTGTTGAAGATGTACATGCGACAAGATGATGTAGAGAGTGCATGAAATCATGGTATGTACAAGTAAGGTGCGAACATAGTAATTCAAAAGAGGCATATTTTGGAAAAATTTGACCTTAATCGAACATATAACGAGTGCATACATGCTCAACCAAAGGTACACCTACCCCCACAACAAACAAGCATTGTCCTCAATACGTAGAACCAAGGGTACCCCACAAATGTAAAGTTTCTGAGGTGGCATAGAAACAAGGGTCCTAAGGGTTATTTATTTTATTTTTTTATTTTGAATGTAAAATCAAATGAAGTAAAACAATAAAAATAGAAAGCAAGAACAAAATAAACAAAATCAAAACTATATACAACAAGTTGGAGAACGAGGTTACTGAATGAAAGTCTTGGTAGAGCGGGTCTACCAAATCCTCAAGAGATGTTTCGCGAGAAATGCTCAAGGAATGGTTTGAGGCGTTGGCCATTCACCTTGAAGGATTTTCCATGTCCGGATTTTCAATCTCCACGGCTCCGTATGGATAAACTACCTTAACGATGAATGGGCCAAATTCAACGTTGTCGAGCTCGCTCTCGAACATGCAAGGAGTCGCATGTGCCAGCACTCTCTTCTCGGTTGGTTCGAAAGTTTCCTAGCAATAAATTTGTCATGGAACAACTTGAGCCGCCTTGTAAATTCGAGCTTATACGACTCTCTCCAGCTTCAAGTTCATTCAACAAGTACACTACCGCTTACCGCTGGAAGTTAAATCGAATTAAAAGTTCTAATAAATTCTAGTGTTCGGTGCCCATTTCACCGGTAAATGGCAAGTTTTCCATAAACGAGCCTATAGGGAGACATAAGAACAGCTTTTAAAGGGTAGCAGAAGCCCAAAGAGCATCGGGTAAGACTGAGTGACCAATCTTTGCGATTCGGGCAACCGCTTTTTCCAAATATGTTTTATCTCCCTATTAGCCAAGCTACCTTGACCATCGGGTTCAGGGGTGGTAGGTTGTTGACACTTTATGGGTGACTCCATATTTTTTTAACAGATTTTCAAAAGATCGATTGCAAAAGTGGAGCCCGCCATCACTAATAATTGCACGAGGCGTTCCAAAACGAGAAAAAATGTGTTCCTTATAAATTTCAAACAACCTTGCGGGTCATTGGTTCTCGTTTGGAATCGCCAACCCACTTAGACACATAATCAATGCATAATAGAATGTAAAGATACCCACAGAAGGGGGAAAAGGCCCATGAAGTCTATGCCCCAACAATCAAAGATTTCAATAATTAAAATCGGGTAAAGAGGCATCATGTTTCGCTTGCGGATCCCTCCTAGTCAATGGCATTGAGCACAAGATTTGCGTAAATCAAAACACCTTTTAAATAAGGAGGGCCAAGAAACCCGGCTGCAAATCTTATCTCGTAATTTTCCCTCGTGCAGAAATGCCCTCACACGCTCTAATGGCAAAAGGCTAGGATCTCGGGTCGCTTCATCATTAGGTACACATCTTCTCATTATTTGATCCGATAAAGATTTAAATAGATATGGATCATCAAAATAATACTTTAATATCCTCATTAAAAATTTCTTCTGCTAGTGTCCATTGTGTTGGAATTTGACCTGTGACTAGGTAGTTCACAATGTTAGCATACCATGGGCAATGAACAAGAGCAAAGAGTTGCTCATCAAAAATCCATCGCCTATGGGTATGCCAAGTGAGGAGTTGTGATTCCTGAACTAATCGAGATAAATGGCCTGCGACTACATTCTCAACTCCTTTATCTTGATGGTCAGATTGAATTCTTGGCATAGGAGGATCCACCTAGTTAACCGAGGCTTTGTATCCTGCTTAGAGAGCAGGTACTTCAAAGCTGCATGATCTGTAAAAATGGTTACAGGGGAGCCAACAATATATGACCTAAATTTTTCTAGAGCAAAGACAACAACTAGAAACTCTTCATGGTCGTAGTCGCCCTGGCCAGAGTCTAGTGTCTTACTGGCATAGTAAATGACAAAAGCCTTACCTTCCCTCTCATTCCAACATGAAATTCCTTATGGCATAATCACTAGGATCGCACATGATCTCAAATGGGAGGTCCCAATTAGGGACCGCGTGATTGGTGGTGGTGACACTCCAGCGATGTTTTGAAGCTTAGTAAAGCAGTATCACAAGCCTATGGACCATGTGAAAGGACATCTTTAGTGCGTATACATATGGCTCCAAGCATGACTAAAATCTTATAAACCTTCTATAGAAACCAGCATGACCAAGAATGGTCCTTTATGTCTCTAACACTTAGGAGTAGGTAGGTTGAAATCGCCCTCAACTTTGGCCTTATCAACTCGATTCCATCTTTTGATACTATGTGGCCTAAGACAATTCTCAGGTTACCATGAAATGACATTTTCCCAATTTAACACAAAATTTTCGACACCTCCAAAACCTTACGTAGAAGTTCTCTCTCTAAACAAATTTCTCGAACGAAATACCAAACCGAGAAATCATCCATGAAGATTTCCAATATGATTTCTATCATGTCACTGAAAATTCCCATCATGCATCGTTGGAAAGTTCCGGGTGCATTGCACAATCCAAAAGGCATTTTCCTAAAGGCGAAGGTACCAAAAGGGCAAGTGAATGTAGTTTTTTCTTGATCTTCCAAAGCTATCTCAATTTGATTGTACCCTGAGTACCCATCAAGAAAACAATAGAATTCATGCCCTGCAACTCTCTCTAACATTTGATCAACAAATGGAAGGGGAAAGTGGTCTTTCCAAGACTCGCATTCGCCTTCCCGTAATCTATGCACACCCTCCATCCCGAAGGTGACACGAGTGGGAATGAGTTCATTGTTTCATCAGGGGACCACCGTGACTCACCTGCATTTTTTAGGAACTACCCGTGCTGGGCTAACCCACTTTACTATCCGCACCCCCCCTCTCTCTCTCGTGGTAAATCACCCCTACATCCAAGAGTTTTAACACTTCCTTTTTCACCACTTCTTCATTATCGGGTTCAATCGTCTCGTGGTCGCCTAGAAGGTTTAACATCCTCTTCTAAGTGAATTTATGTGTGCGCATCATGGGACTAATTCCTTTAATATCCGGCAATTGTCCAATTCCTAGAGCCTGGTTTTCAATATTCCAAAAGTTGATTTTCTTGAGTCAAGTCTAAGGAGGAAGATATGATTACTCGAAAAGTTTCCTCCTCCCCTAAGAATGCATATTTGAGGTGTGTTGGTAAGGGTTTTAGCTCAAGCTTAGGTGGCCCCTCCTCGTAAGGCAACGCTCATTCCTCATTCGTGGCAATGGTTCAAATTTAGGTGTCCACCCATTACTCCCACTACATCATTATGCCCAATTACAGAGTGTAAAATTCTCGACCCAGCAGGGTCACTCTCATCCCAACTCGGGCCGACCAAACATGACTTAAGAGGATCGCATGCGAGGCATTATCCAGTATCTTGCACTCATGGAATCAACCATGTTAATTTCACACACATCTCTCTTCATCCCCATTCCCTTGATTTTCATTGAAAATATCTGGGGACACAAATATGTTACCAAACGATAGTGTCATTAGGCCTCTACAATGTATAATGGCATTAGCGCAGCCAAGAATGGTCGACCAAGAATTAATACTGAACTGAGTTCCTGATTCGCCACAGTCGAGCTGCCGTTTAGACAACAAAATCCACAGGAAGTAAAATTTGTCCACTACTCAAAACATCCTTCACTATTCCCCTAGGAATTTTTACACTACGGTCAGCCAATTGGAGGGTGATATTGGTTGGCTCTAATTCTCCTAACCCTAGGTCCACATATACTGAGTAAGGCAACAGATTACCGCGCCCCTAAGTCCACTAAAGCATGCCCTAACTTTGAATTTCCCACTACTATAGAAATAGTAGGACTTCCTGGGTCTTTGTATTTTGGAGGCAAGTTGTTCAATTAGGAAGTAGATTTGTCTACCATGAATGCCTCCTTGTCGACACCTAATTTCCTTTTACCGTGCATAAGTCCTTTAAAAATTTAGCATAATGATAGAATTTGCTTTAATGGCATCAACAAGGGAATGTTCAATTTTACTTGTTTGAATGTTCTCATAGATCTCGAATGGTTATTCACTTTCTTCGATGCTCTCGCCTAATGAGGGTATGGAGCCGGGAGGGATACGGGGTAGACTCATCGCCCTTTGGTCGATCATCAATATCATTCGTATATGACATGAGATTTTGTCTCGCCAACTCATCCTCTCCGAACACCACTCGAGACTCTTGAGTTGGTTCCTTAGTTTGAATGGTTTTGTCAAATACCTTTCTACTTCAAGAGAAGCGACAAATTTTTACAAAGGTTCAAAGGTACCTCACCTGGGTCCTCGAACTTCCTAAACTATTCGACCTCAGGATTTTGAATGGGCCGAGATGGAAGCTCTTTTCTTGTTGAAGGCTACCGATACCAGGTTAATTTTGTTATCTCGAGATCTCACATCATTCGTAGCAAATAAATTTGTTTGTGGATTGCCAATTAGGATGAACCTGTGTAAATTATATCCTCCGAATTCTCTTACTGGTCGATATGGTTGTGGTGATGGAGTCCCTTGACTCGATGGCTGGAAACCTTGATTAGGGTTTACCGGGAACCCTTGAGGGCCATGATTCTGAAATGGTGGAATGGGATTTGTAAAGCCATGGTTTTGGTAATGAGGACCGTGGTTGTTTGGCAAGTTATTTGGCCCTCCTTCATTCCTCCAACTAAAATTGGGGTGCTTACCCCATCCAGATTATATGTTTCGTATCATGGAGAGTTGAAAGGTTTCCTTGGTAATTAAGGGCATTAGCCCGTCTATTTGAATTGGCGCCTTTACTTGAGGAAGGTTTGGGCACTTGATGGTTGAGGCGTAGGGATCATCGTGATATAATGTACTTGCTCCTCCACTGGGTCCAGTGCCGAGGGTATTCGAGGCACTAGTTACCTCATGCACCTTTCTTCTTCATCTCTATGGCCTCAGCTTCTTTGTCAAATTAGCAATTTTTGCTTGCAACTCATCATTTTCTCTTAAATGATGGATTCCGCCCGCCGATGTGCTATGCACTTTAAAGCAGTTGTCTACGAGTGTTGGGCCTCCCAGTTCGAAAGCATTCCTCGCTATAGTGTCAAAGAGTTGATTGCTTCCTAGCACTCTTTCATAGAATCTCGCCCCGGCACACATCATCCTGGATGTACTGCTATTATTCAGAGATAATCCTTTGATGAAAGTATGCACATATTTGTCCTACATCCAATCCATGGCGAGGACAAGATTTTATGCATCCTTATATCTTCCCATACCGCTAAAGAACGGTTCACTGTGCCTTTTCGTAAAAGTTCTCAATTATTCGCATGAGAGCATTAGTATGCAAAGGGAAAATTTATTGAGGAACTCATTTCGCATATTTTTCCCATGTAAAGATTGAATTAGGGCGCCAAGGAATGAAACCAAATTTTAGCCTTCCTTTACAAAAGGAAATAAAACTAAATCGTATTATGAGGGGCGAAAGCAAGAGAAAGAAATGCACCGCAAACATCTTCAAAATCTCTCATGAACGAATAAGGGTTCCTTTATCAACCTCTTGATATACGTAAGAGACGGATCATTTCGACTTCATTAGAAATCGAGTGGCCTCTTCGTGAAGCATGAATGCAAGAATTGGTCAGTCCTTTCGAGGTTGTAGGATTTCTCTAAGGGTTCTTTCCACATTAGGTAAAGGAGCAGTGGAGACTCTATATTGATTTTGTTGGTTAACATTCCCTCCTACTACCGGGTGCCATCGAGTGTAGCTTCTACCCATGTCAGGAGGTTCATCAGTCTCAGGGTTAACAGAACTTTGAGTATGTCTATAAACGCAGGTTGCCGACACTGTGGTGATCCATTTATATAATGTTATCTTGAGACAATTGACCTATTATGATTTCCTCAGAATTTCCAAGAGGCACTATTCTTACTAGACGGCGCTGCTCGTTGCGAGCCCAAACTGACATGCACTACACTCTCTCCGTCCAAGAAATACCCACTTAGATTTCTCACTAAGACAAGTAGTAAAAAATAAATAAAAATAAAATAAATAAAAATAAAAAAATTGGAGAACGTACCATATTTGCAATGCAATTGCAAATTACCTCTAGCTCTTCAAGCCAATCAGGTCAGTCGCCACTCCCCAACGGCGCCAAAATGCTTCGCCCTTATTCGCGGTGCCGACCCCATTCCTGCCGTAGGAATTACAAATCTAGCATTGTAATACTGTGGGAATCCACATGTCATCTCCATAGGGAGTGGTCTAATTTTATAGACCAGCAGAGCTATTCTCCACAAAATTGTAAATTAAGGAAATTGTGGTTGTGTTTGCTTGATCAAGGATTGATTGATTTGAATGTTTTAGAAAATAGAAGACTTAATGTCGGTATTCTGGTTCCACTCACTTCTGATCAAATAAATCCCACCTCTTATTTTACAACTCATCTAGGAGCCATTGATAAATGGCCTCATGGAAGATTTATCTTTAAACGCTTCTTTGAAAAGAAGGATGATTAAATAATGCTGGAACTCTTGTTCCCAATTATCACGAACTCTTTAGTTTGCATTTGTAATCAAGCACAACGTGTACCAAGGTGATCTCGCTCACACGTTGCTCAAGAATATGCCAAACTAGGGTTTTCATAAATCATTTGCACAAGTGAATAACACCACACAATCCATTGAGGTTCAAGCAGGAATTGAGGGATTGGGCAGATTTCTTTGATCAGTAGTGAGTTTCCACCTTAGAATCCCAAAGCATCAAGGGTTTAGAAATCCATGGAACTTATAAAAACAGTTATAATTGAAGCGATGTTAATCATAAAAACAAGATTTCTGAGAAAAATCGTAATTCAATTGCAAAATCTAAGAATGTAAATGTGAAATACTATAATTGAAAACAAACCAATTGTTCTTGTCAAAGATTACAAGAGCTTGAATTGTGTAAAACACCAAAATAAAAGAGTCTTCAATCGACTTAGAATTCAACTCAAAGCAATGGAGAGAAACTCCTCTTCTATGAAAACTCAACCCTAGCAAATAAAAAGTCGCCATTACTTGTGTCCTCTTGCTTTTGTACTCTCTAATGTGATTTTCCATTTTGGTTCGTTGACAAGAGTACCCTCGCAGACAGATCGAGTTCCCTGGACAACAAATCTCGTGAATTTCCATGTGCATGTACCCGGTACACATTAGTGATGCACAGATAATTCTCACCACTGTTGACTTTTCGAGAGATTGATGTGTACCCCGCAGACACATTCAGGTTGCACTCCAAGACAATGTGCCCACTGCCACTTTTTATGCAAGGTGTACCGGTACACATGAATGATGTACCGGTACACTTGGTCCTCTGGTGCTTTCCTTGTATTGCCGGAGTTCCCGAGACTTCGTCAATTGTTCGCCCGCATCCGTAGTGCTTCATATTGGCTTCCCGGACATACATCCTTGTATACTTACGTTTTAAACCTGAAAGACCTGCACAAGTCTAAAAACATAGAAGAAATTAAAAGTACCTATCCTTATGCCAAACGTGGGTAAATTGTGATTTAGATGTGCTAAATTCTACTATAATTATTGCTCAAATGTGTATTCATCACATACCCCCAAGTAACTACATCCATGCTCCTGAATCTCCAAACTCGTGGTCACCTGGGAGGGCCTCCGAAATCGTGAGCTAGATAACCGGTCTTTATGGGTATAAGTTGTCAATATCGGGAACAATTCACTTCATGAACAACACCATTCAAATAAACTCAAATTCCTCAATCCAAGAAATTTGTTTAATTGTGCGAAAGACCATAACTAACATCGATCTTTCCCAACTTAAAGTTGTGCTTCTCAAAACCGAATCACGTGAATTAACACTGACAAATTTCTAATGCAACTGTAATCAACAAAAAGAAATGAATTCCAACTTTTATCTAGACTTCATTAGATTCAAACAGTAATCGGAATTGATCTTCAACAATTTAGTTCAACTTCGAAACTTCTGAACAATTCACTGTTTCAAGTCCAGTAAACAAATTGAAATTCTACACTAAATTTAATCTACGAAGAAAAGAAAAATAAAATAAAAATATAATACAAAAGAGTCCTCAGCTCCCCAGATGCTCTGGTTTTTCCACCGACTGACTACCTCCTCACTTTCCTCAAATTGTTTCTATTTATAGAGTCTCAAGTTTGGGTCTCTAAATTCGAGGCTACACTAGGGATCCCCAAAATTTTGGCCCGCATTGTATCTCTCCTCTGCCAAGCACTGAAGTGTTGTCGCGATATAAAGTTTTAATTCTTTATCGCAGGTCTCTGAGTACAAAGACGCAGTAGTCACGCGACCTTAAGAGCCCTCACAGATCCTTCTGGATCTGGCCACTACAAAGTTTCCTTTGTCTAGACAAAGATTTTTTTTTCTTTTAGCATATTTATTCTCGTCACATAATTTCCTCCGTCAGCGACGCATCTTTCTTCGCCTTTAACAATTACCTGTAAGGTATGTCGCTCTATCCATTCTATGTCGACAACTTCTCCTTTGTTTTTAATTAATAGTTATGTTGCGAAGATCACAATCGGTGGTTGCAACATTGTTTCGTGTGTTCTTCTTCGAATTTGTGTCGCTACCCCAATTTATACATGACAACATTTCTATTGGTTCTTGCTGCAACAATGCTCTTTATATTGTTAGCATTCTGTCAAGGATCAGAAAGTCCTGTCACGACAGAGTCTTATCGCCACTTAACCTGATTTCTTGTTGTAGCTTCATTTCATGTTGCGACATAGTCTCTTGCGTTGTAGATGCTTTTTGTCGCTACCTCAAGTTTTTATGTCGGATAATACTCTTTGTATCTAGCTCATCTTGTGTCAGTAACCCAGTTTTTGCGTCGATACAAGGCCCTTCAGGTTTGAATCTCTGTCGCGACATAGAAAAGTCTGTCGCGACCTTGTTTATCAATGTTCAGCTTATCTTTGTGTCGCGACCTTAAGAGCCCTATTGCGACATAGAAACATCTCTTCGGCTTGAAGTATGTCTCAACATTGGATTCTTTTATTGCAACAAGGTCAGTTCACTAAGCAAGCATCACCTATCGCGACCTTTTTTTATTTGTTGCAACCAGCTTCTCTTCTTCCTTCAGTGTAGCGACATATATCACCTTGTCGTGACATAAGTCTTTCTCTGAAGCTTTTCCTCTATCTTAACTAGCTTTTTCATGTTGCAATAATCTGTGTCGTGACAGAAGATCCCTTATCGCAACAGAATTTCTACTTTCTGCCTGTTTCATGTGTCGCGACAGGAGCTTCTTTGTCGCAACAAATTCTTCCTGGTGTTGACATCCTGCTGAAAAACCTTGTTGCAACATAAACTTTCTTTGTCTCAGCTGAATTGTCATATTCTTCCCATTTTCTGTTGCAACAGAGCTCCTTTGCTAGTAGTTTGGATGTTTGTCATGACACACAAAACTCTGTCGCGACATAGACGGCTACAATTGCTCTTTTTCTCTTCTTTCCTGTTGGAATTTTCTCCTTTTTGAATTAAAACCTACAAAACACCAAGTTGGTGAATATTCCATAATTTGGCATTAAAACAAATCAATATATTAAAAAATAGTTTAAAATGGATTAAAAATATAGCGAAGCTTAAGACTCATCAATAGTCCTCTCTGATTGACCATCCGTCTGGGGATGAAAAGTTGTGCTCATCATCAAACGTGTCCCCAAGGCTTGCTGGAAGCTCTCCCAAAAATGAGCCGTAAACCTAGGATCCCGATCTAATACTATGGATACTAGCACTCCATGTAATCGGATTATCTCCCGTATATACAACCTGCAGAATTCCTCTAGTGTGAAGGTCATCCGCATAGCCAAAAAGTGTGCCAACTTAGCGAAATGCACCCACTCATCACCCACACTACGGGTTTCGCGGCGTCCGGCAAGTGAGTCACAAATCCATCGCGGATGTGCCCCACTTCCACTCGCTACCTCCAATGGTCGAGTAACCGCCGGCCTTCGTGTTCAAAATTTCACCGCCGACACGTGAGACATCGTCGAACGAAATCTCCTACGTGTTTCTTCACCCCACTCCAGTAATACTGGCAACGTAGATCATGATACATCTTCGTGCCACCTGGATGCACAATAAAACAAGAGCAATGGAACTCCCTGATGATCTCCTCTCTCAAATCTTCTGACTGGGGAACCATAACCCATCCCTTATACCAAAGACTACTATTTGAGTGCATGGTCCAACCCTCTTCACTCAGACCGATCGCACCTAACTCGATGGACAACATCTCTATGTCTTGTCCCTCAGAACCTCGATCACTCCGCCTAGCAGGAAGGAGCCACTAAACTCCCCAACCACTCGAGCCTAATCACTCGCATCAAGCAACCGAACCGTCCTACGCCTCAAGCATCCGCTCATCTCTGTGAAGCCATACTCTAGCCAACACTCCCTCGACTTCCGGCTGGAGCGAATCAACCACCATCGCTTGCCTTATCAGATGGTAATGAAAAGTGAAGCTCATAATCCTCCGTATACTCCATCCAATTCACGCTTGCCCCATGTTGAGGTCCCGTTTATGTAAAATGTACTCGACTTTGTGGTCTGAAAACACCTCGAACTGCTCATCGTATAAATAGTGGCACCAAGCCTTTAAGGCAAAGACAATGGCCACAAACTCCATGCCATGTGTAGGGTAACTCTGCTCGTGGTTCTTCAACTGTCGAGAACCATAAGCCACCACCTTCCCAGACTGCATCAAAACACATCCCAGTCTGTCCTTTGAGGCATCACAATACACCCATGTACCTCTGTCCCCTCTCTAAGACTATCAGGATAGGAGTTGAAGTAAGTCTCCTCTTTAATTCCTGGAATGCCCTCTCACACAAGTCATCCCACTCAAACTTGACCTCTTTCTAGGTTAACCTCGTCATAAGCGCAGATAACCGAGAGAAGTCCTCAATGAACCTCCTGTAATACCCTGTCAATCCCAAGAAATTGCGTATCTCAAAGACTGACTTTGGTCTCTCCCAACTCATAACTGCCTCAACCTTCTCTAGGTCCACAGATAACCCCGAAGTCGATACCACGTGCCCCAAGAATTTCACCTCGTAAGCCAAAACCCGTGACTTGCTGAATTTAGCATACAACTAATGTGCTCTCTGCCTGAGAACGCACTTCGCTTAATTTATGATCCTCCTTAAACTTGGAGTAGATCAAGATGTCATCCACAATAACCACAACGATCCCAATCTAGGTAGGGATGGAACACCCTATGCATAAGATCCATGAATACCGCTGGAGCATTCGTCAATCCAAACGGCATCACTGTGAACTCGAAATGCCCGTGACGCTTCTAAACGTCGCCTTGCTGGATATCATTCCTAACTCACTAATGGTAATCGGTATGAGATCTACCCAGAGTAAACCCGTGCCCCTCTCAGCTAATCAAACAAATCATCAATCTACAACAAAGGGTACCTATTCTTGATAGTAACCCTATTCAACTCCCGGTAATCTATACACAATCGAAGAGTCTTGTCCCTTTTCTTGGCAAATAGAACTGGAGCGCCCTAAGGTGAAGTGATCGGTCTAATGAAACCTCTGTCTAATAATTCCTGCAATTGGACCTTGACCTCCTGCAACTCAGCAAGCGCCATTCTATGCAGAGTCATAGAAATAGGCGATGTACTAGGGTGTAACTTAATAACGAAGTCTACATCCCTATACGGAGGTAATCCCAGTAGTTCATCCGGAAAAACATCCTCATACTCACAAATCACCCGAGGCAAGATCCAACTGCCTCACCTCGGCTCTCTCCAGGTAAGGCTCGCAACCACCCTTCCAATTTTCTGTGCCACTTAGAGTCGTACACGACTCGAGGTAAGGCATCATGCTTATCCCCTTGAAACATAACACAAGTACCATCCCGTGTGTAAGTCGTAACCCTCCTACGATCGTAATCAATGACGACTAAATGTGCCATCAACTAGTCCATCCCAAGGATGGCATCAAACTCCGACATGTCCATGACCCTCAGTCCACAATGAGTAGAATCCCTAAAATCTCTAGCTCACAATCCCAACATATCTTATCAACACTCACCCTAGTTCCTAGGGGAGAATTCACATATAATTGATTTTCTAAGGTTTTAACCTCTAAGCCCAGATCTTTCACACATGATGCAGCAACAAATGAATGAGATGCACCAGAATCAAACAATACTCTTGCCCATAAGCGAAAGAGTAGAAATGTACCTTGAATGACCGACTGATCTACAAGCTCAGTTTGAGGTGTAATGGCGTAGACACACCCCTAGGTCCCCTCAAGCCCTACCGTGAGCCCCGGGCCCGACCTCGACCCATGCCCTACTCCATGTGGCCTGTCTCGCGAACAGGTGTCAGGTTGTACCTTGGGACTAATACTACCTTCCTTAGCCCATGAGGAGGTAAGGAGGAACAAACTGCGTCTATGCATGTCCGATCGACTGGGACCGTGTGTCCCATAACTCGGGATCCCGCCTAAGTGGCAATCCCGCTCAAGTGCCTGCCGGCACTAGAAACACACTCTCTACTCTGACTGGCTAGGAGTCCTGAAGTGTCTCCCATCTTAGAATAACTAGTCCTAGCCTTGGCACTAGTAGACGCGGCCTTGTATCTGAAAACCTCGCGAAGCAGAAGTCCTTCTTCCCCAAGCTAGAAGAAGAGAGTTGACTTTCTTCCTCTTAACACTAGCACCCGCACCCCGGATGCTCCATGCGTCATCCACTTCCCTCTCTATGGCCATAGTTTTCCTAACCATCGAGTCCATATCTTGTAGAAGGAGTCCCATAATTTTTGTAAGACCCGAGAAAATTCCAATTTTCTGAAAAATGGCAAAATCGTAATTTCGGTCAAAACCTGAAATTTTTCTAAATCTCGGATGACGAAACGGACTTCACTGTTGGAATTGTCTTGCGAAATCTAAATTAACACGTCGACTCGTCGAATTCGAGACAATGGAATTTGCACGCTTTTCATCGGTTTGCCAGAAACGACATGTGATGTGACGAAAGTCACTTATAACATGTACTCATGTTACTTATGTTGCATGAGTAGAGAAATGATGGAATTGGACGGCTGAGGTAGTGTCAAATGTCAAAAATCCAAGAGTGAGGACATTATTAGTATTATTGAATTTGATTAAATGATAATAAGACGAAATAGTGAATAGTGTTGTCTCCTACCTTTAAACCAAAGACCAAAACGTGAAAAGAAAAAGGGAAATCTTACAGTGAGCTTTAGGTTACGTTTTAGAGAGAGAGTGTGTGGCTTCTCTATAGGTTTACGGGCAATCCAACCATCGGAATTCTTCGGAGCAAGAAGGAAAGTTGTTCTACGCGACGAGGCCTATGCGTGGGCACTGGTTTTAAAGAGTTTCGACAAACTCCGTGAGGTAGGGGTTTTATCCTACTTGAGTTACACTTCGCTTAAGTGTTTTTTAATGTTTCGCTGGTTTGAGGCCTTGAACGAAGCAGTTGATCTGGCCCCAAATCTTGGAACCGAGGTGTGGAAGTTTTAGAACCATTTGGACAAATTGCGGATCGGGCCCAATCAATCGTCTGGGTTGTTAATGGTATAATTTGTGCTATAAATTGTATTATGGTGTGTATGAGGCCGGAATGGCTATGAAATTCAGCTTCACCAAGTGGAACCGATGTTGGATGATTGGCCGTGAACAGTAACCCGAGGGTTTCACCTGCTCATGTGAAGGTGCTTATGAGAAAATGTGTATGGTCGAGCAATTCAAATCAATTGCTCGTATTTGTTAATTAGCCCATGTGAGCTAATTTTTGTGTGTAATGGATTATAATCACATAACATGCTTTGTGTGATTTAATTTATGTCCATATATGCATGATGACGTATTGGCATGTGTTGTAAGGAAATGGTTGAAATGGTATATTGCATTAATACGCACCGGGTAACCTGTAGATTAGGTGTGCGTACGACAAGAAAATTTGAAAGAAAACGACGATTTGGAAAGGAATTTCAATAGATGATATTCAAGAATGGGGTTAGGAGACTGGCCCAAATGCATCATTTCGATGAAGACCATGACCTGCTTCGAAGTTCCCAACACATTCGCCCTCGGGAGTAGTGTTCCATCTTTTACCGATCTCAGAGTGTACACAACAAGTTTTGTTTTGAAAATGGTGTTTTTCATACATGGCTTAGGCAAGTGTGAGGGAGCTCAAGTGAGGACTCGAGACATGGGATCGGACATGTAGACATTCAAGTAGGATCACGAATTTGCTTGAATGTGTGTTTACATAGGATCGTTGCATATGCAATTAGGTAGGGAGTAACCCATTTAGGGTGATTCCACTACTGGGCATTAGCTCACCCTGTCGAGGGAATATATTACTGTGTACAAGGAGCTGCTCAAGGAGACTACCATCTTAGAGGTCGATTGAGAAGAAAGCTTGACCTAGGGCTTTGATGGTGTTTTAGTTGGATACATGTATTAGAATGTTTTTCATTTTAATATATGTCAGAGCAAGAGTAATTTATTAACTTCGAACCATGTGAGATATATGTATTCGTTGAATATGTTTATTGCGGGAGATTGATGGTGGGCCCAAGTGGCCATTTTTACTCATTTTATTCATATGTGGACCCTGTGTGGTCGTTGGGACAGGATATGTATCTTGGGTAGAGCTCCCCGTACAAAGGAGACTTTGCCCGATTTTCATAAGCGGTGTCGGGTAACCCGACATCTACGAGTATTTCCGAGGGTTGACGGGTCACAACTGACCCCTGCGGGCCACAATTCTAATTCCTGATGGATAATTTCAAACCATCCTCAAATTTCCTCACTTTGGCCATGTCTGTGGCCACATAATCATCCGTGAAACATGCTAATTCAATGAACTTAGCAACATATTCGAGCACCATCATCGTTCCTTGTTTCAACTCTAGGAACTACCTAGCTTTTGCATGTCGTGCAAATGCCGAGAAATATTTTCCCATGAAGAGCTCACGGAACACTTCCCATGTCATTACCTCTGAATTCCTCGAGGCTTTGACCCAATCCCACCTCTATCTGAAATGCAGCTAGTCTTATTCTCGTGGCATCGAAGGTGATCTCCATAACCTCCAAAATTCATGGAGCCAACTCTGCTCTAACCAATGATCGCCCCATCGGTTCCTCCCTCCCTTTAAAGGTCGGAGGATGATGTGCCTTAAACCTCTAGAGGTTACTCAGTCCTCCCTAGCCCACATTTGCACTAGCCTGTGCAATGGTGGTAGCCACAACACTCGCCTACGCAATGGTAGCGCCATAAAGACTAATAAATTTCCATGAAGGCATGTTAATCAAAGGTCAGGGTGGTCAGGTCATTCCGTCCACCGCTCTACGTCCCTCTTCCTCGACTTGCCACTCTGCTACGATTGTCAAATAGAAATTTGAGATTTATTTTCTTATCTAACTAGTAATACATGTGTCAGCTACTAATAGACCTCAACATTCCGAACTATCCCGTTCGTTCTTTTCCGAACCCCTAAGGTTATGTTTTCTAACCCTAGTGCTCCTCTTTTCCTATACACATTTTACTATGTATATAATTCACCCAACATACAGCACCAAATCATGTAGCACATTTAGGCACAAAACAGGAAATGCACACAATGAATGCAATGGTCTAAACCCATGCCCATCACTTCCTAGGTAATCACATACCTATGTTCTGATGTACAAACTATGACACCAAAACTCAATTAATCTAATAACCTAGACCTATATCCATCAAGCCCTAGGAATTCGTATGCCTATGCTTTGATACCAAGCTGTGACGCCCCAATTTCTAGGGGTCCAGTTGACTAGTAGTCAACCTCGCGAAGTTTTTCACCTTTAGGTCATCGCGACACCTAAGTCTTGCACGACAGTACCATTTACTCAAAGGACACCAAGCTTACTCAACACCACTCTCGATACGTCCTTCACCTGACCGTCCATCATATTTGCCAGTATGAGTCTAATACACTTAGATACAACCCGTAGTTATCCAAGCACAATCTCTCTTACCATTATTGCCACTGACTATTATATTGGCAATAGTCCAAAAGAATTTAATTACAATTCTTTTATACAAAAATTATGTGCTAGAACTAGTTTGTTCCAAGCACTTTTACAAAAGGGTTTATCAAGGCCACATATCGGCCTTCTTCACAATCCCAGCCTCGTTTGAGCACCGTCCACCAATGTCAACCCTACACCTGAAAGGGTTGTCCCATAAAGGGTGAGCTACGCCTAGTAGAAAATATCTCCTACAATGGCTACTCCCACCTAAGTACACATGCAATGTTCACTCAACATTTCACATTCACATTCCAACAAGAACATGCCAATTCTATATGGAATCCTGCATGTCATGCCATGAAATGAGATGCAACTCACCATGCACCATGCGCCCGAGTCCTCACCGACTCCCTCACACAACACCTAAGCTCATGTGTGAAAAACCGTCATTTTGGATGACATTTAATGATCATTTTCAAAACAGCTTTCATTTGTTTATAAACCAAAAGCTTTTTGGATGATACATCACAATAATCATTTTATATTCAAAATCATGCGTCTTTGTGTGGGTAGTGGATTTTTGGTGTCTCATCGTGGGCTCCACACACTCAGACACTTTTACCTCCTTTCACCGTTGGGGACTATGTCTGACCATAATTGGTAGGCTTTTCACCTAAGGGAGGATATATCCCTTCTTGCTGATACCCGGCACATATTTTCTTTACCATTTTTATTCGATTGTGCGACTCTGTTGGACATTATCCCATTTACCGAGCCCACCCAATCAAACACCAAACACAGTGTCGATTCATTAACCATGCACTCACATTCATATAATACGATGTCCCCGTGCATATGCAATGTAGTATGCCATTGCATGTTACATCATGTCACATGCATAATGAATGCTACATGGACAACACTACCCACACTCCATTTACCGGTGTCATTGATAATCACATCACCTGCATATGATTTCCATACATCAGACAAGCATATATCAAAATTCACATTCAACATGTCATTCTATGATCAATCAATGACACACACACAAGCAAGTCATGTAATGGTCATTGCACACAACAATTCATCACATGTCAACATATTAGAGCACACATATTGACATTCAAACATGTCACTCTTAGTCAAGCAATGACACACTCAAACAAGTCACACAATGGCCTCGAAGCAAGCCATAAACAAATACAACGGCTACGAAACGACCCAAAACAGCCCTCAAATTAAGCATGCCTAGGCGTAGGGCCCACCTCCGCCAGCGACCGTAAAGTCCTCCTCCAAACGTCCCCTGGTTCCTCCTAGTGAGCATGCCCACGCCAGTGCACTTCACGCCTAAGCTGAAGCCTTTCGCCTAGGGCGTAACTGGGAAGAACACCGTGCGTAACCCAAAATCCAATTTTTCTAGAAATAAACAGCCCTTAATCAAAACCCTCTTTTCTCTCGCCTAAAGATGGAAAGGGTTGCTGCAGGAAGAATCCTCACTTGGGGAGGTGATATTAAGGGTAGGAAGCCTCCTAAAGTCGACAACTTCACTTCCCGAAATCTCCCTCTTGGATCTTCGGCGTAAATCCCTCTTTCAGAACCCATGTGTACCCCTGCCGATAATGATGAACTTTCGCTTCGACTGACGAAAACCCACCAATTGAACTCCAGAGATCTCTGGGAGGAAGCCTCGCTCTCTCTTCTCTTTCTCCCTCTCTTGGTCAAACCAAGTAAAATGTGGGCTCTTTTTTGCCCCTAATTCCTTTTCATTCCAACTTAAGTTTAAGCCACAATGTGCGGCCCACGCCGTGCCACGTGTCTATTCTGTCTGGCGATGATTTTAGCCCAAAGCTACTCATTCTGTCTCAGTTCAAGTTCAATTTATATCCCATGAACTTAACTCAAGTCATTTCTCAACTTCCGAGATTTTCATAAACAATCTCATACCCGGGAGTTACTGGACACTCGTCACCCCGAAAAACATGAAAATCCAACTGCCTTGGAATTCGACGAAATTCTTCTGGGTAACTAGATTTCACGAGACGAATCCAACGATGAGTTTCGTTTTGTCAATCGGGATCTAGAAAATTTTCAAGTTTTCAACCTATACTATTCCTCGACAATTCTGCGCTTTTTCCTTTCGTAAAAATCGATTTTCTTCCTCGATTTTACATTTTTCCTCCATATTTTCATGTAAGTTGTTTTTTTAAGGTTTAATCACTTTTACAATATAGTTAACTGTTTCTGCTGAGACTTGAACCTCTCATCTCCATATGTACCTTTAAACGTTGAACGCTCTAACCAACTGAAGTTAGACATGTAGAAAACTAAAATATATACTTTTATAATTTTATTTTTATATTCTAATATTTTAAATTTATTTGTTATTTTAATTAAAAGCTAAATCAAATATGATTTTTTATATCTTTAATAATAAAAACTAATATTTATATAATGAAAGACTAAAATAAATTTACTTAGATTTTTTTTTTTTTAAATAGGAGCTTACTATCTTTTTCTTTTTATTTTTAAGGAGCTCATTGTCACAGCACAGAACGGCACAGCACAACATGAATAACCCACGGTCTTATGGGCAATGCTAGGCCACCTAATTTTTTCTTGAGCTAGCACGACACTACACGAATCCTTCATTGGACAGGCACGATCGGCATGTTGGCATGGAAGACCTGCCAAAAAATATGTGCTAGCCCAACACGGCCTGTTTGACACCCCTAGCCCGGTAGTATCAAATGTGGAGGATGACTGATGAGCCTGACAACAAAAACAACGAATAAAGGGTGATATATTCTCTTTTATTTTATTTTTTTGAATAAATGTATTATCTTTTATTATTATCATTATTATTATTATTTTTGGTAAGTAAAATGTTGTAGTTAGAGCTATTGATTTGCGGTACCTCTGCTTCATGAGCCACCCGCATACTGTCACGCCATTTTGTTTTATTGGACAAATATTCTTTATTTTTTTCTTCTTTTCAAATATTGTGAAACCTATCCTATATGATGACAATTGTTTTTTTTACAAAGCTTTTGCCGAGATATAATAATGTGATGCATTAACTCCAAATTTAGGTGACGCTTGCTTTTTATTTAATATCACAATTTTTTCAGCTTGACATCGAATAAGACTCACAAGATTAAGATAAGTTTATTATTTTTTTAAGACAGTAAATGAAGTGTTATCTATTAACGGGACATATTTTCAGCCTCGTCCTACCTCGCTCTAGAATTCAAGCACAGTTTAATTTAATTTTAATCAAGTTTTTAAAAGATCGCATATCATTTCAGTTAGATATGATTTGTGAATAATCAGAATGAATAAAATGGCTAAATATAAGAAAATATATCATTACAAGGGTTCAGGCCTTAAAATTCTCTAGATCTTGGATGACGATATCGGACCACGTCGCTAAATCTGCCTGAAATCTAAGAATGCTAAAGTTTCATTAATTCGAGACAAGCGGAAATTTTTCCGATTTTCCAAAGGGATAAGTTGTCATGATCAAGGACAAGATTTTTACGAAAATCTCGAAAGTCCTGAATGTACATGTTTCATTTAAAATAAAAAGTTTAATCAGTTAAATAAATCGTTTCGGTAGAAACTAATCGAATGAAGCACATGAATCCATTATCCCAAAATAATAATAATAATAGTTCTCCGCCGATTATATTTTAAAAATAATTTTTATTATTTTATTTTTATACTTAATATAAATAATTATTATTTATTATAATGTTTTTTAATAAATAATTTATGAAAATTCATAATATTTTTATTTTTATGAAAAATTAATTTAATATAATAAAAAGCAAATATAAAAATAAAATAAAATAAAATGTAAACGGTGAGTTTTAAATTTTCCCATCTCCGCCCGCCCTATTTAATTTTTAAATGCAAGTTTTAAAATTGAAAAATAAACGTAAATGCATTTCGGACGACCGTCCTTCCCAAACCTCCCACATCATCCCTAAGACAGATATCATAAATTTCTCTTCTTATCAAGAACGACGAGTTTTTTTATTTTTATGGAAATGACTTTTTCCTCGAATAAAAGTCTAAATATTTTCACTTTTTTTATTCGTAACTTTTAAAAAAATTCAAGAATAAGTCTTAAAATTTAAAAAAAAAACAAACAAATTGCACTCCGAAAGCCTATTTAAGCTTAAGATAAGCTCAAAAACAACACCACCTTGGGACTCGATTTTGGCAAACATGCCTTATTGTATACATTAGGTTTTTATTTTTTTAATTTGTTTTCCTCAAGAATAAACAAAATGAATGATAAACCAATTTCTTTTAGTTTAAATTTTATTTTTATTTTCTTTGAAAATTCTCCTTTATGTTTCCAATTCAATAACGAAATAGTCTTAAACTTTTTCCTCAATGAAATAAATAAATAAATAAATATATATATATATATATATATATATATATATATATATATATATATATATATATATATATATATATATATATATATATATATTTGACTATTTTAAGCTTTGAGGGAATAATGTTATTATGCAGGAAAATGAGGGAACTTTAAAAAATAGGTTGTATAGAAAAGTGTGAAACTTGAGAAAAAACCAATGTCTTAAAAAATCATATCCAACTAGTTGATTCGACCTGTTAGACCATGAATCGGTAACAAATCTAGTCTGGTTCAAAAATTAAAACCATTTTTTCTTAATTAATTGTAAATCGATTAAATCTATTTATAATTATTTTTATTTTTAATAATATATTAATTATCTATTTACGATGTTACCGGTTTAACCACAATTGAATCATTAGTTCAATCAATAAATCATAAACCAATAATTTTTCTAATTCAATCATCAATTCGATTTTTAAAACATGAGAAATGATCACGCACTAAAACACTAATCTTGGTTCAATACCCAAAATGCCCCTCCTTTCGATCATTAGTTATGGGCCCACTCCTATACCACTACCTCATTTCACTTGTCCCTCCCTTAATAGACACTTGTCAATGCCACGTTTTTCCTCCTTTTATTTTTTCTTTTATATAGATATGGCCCACTGTCTTACCTCATTCCACTTGTCAGTGCACTTTTTGTCATGTGTATATCGTATATGCGGAAAGTACTTTTTTTTAAACTTGAAAGTGCTTCCTACCAACAAACTCTTGGCATGCATAAATATATCAAAAAAATTTCTTGTGGATGTAAGCTTAATATCTCATTCTTATTAGGAATCTAAGCATTTAAATCTTTCATTTCTCTTTTTATATTGAAGATTTAAATGCAATAACAAAAGAAACACCATATTCAATTGCCTCTTAAAAAAGAATGACAATTATAAAAGAATCGAGTAAAAAAGTATGTAATATAGGTATTAATTAAGATTTTAATATGTTAATGATTACTATATATAACAAATTGAAATAATAATCAAACCAGTTGTTATACGTAATGTGTTCTATTGTTAACATTTTTGTTTAACATAAAGAAAAATTTGTTACTTTGGAGGCTACAAATAGTTCACAAATTTTGATTCAAAGTATATGTTCCATTCCAAAGTGACAGTTTATCACATTTAAATGTGCTGAGAAGACCAAAGAAAACTTAAAAGAAACTCAATTAGGAGATGTTTAAACATCTTGTTTTTGACATTTGTTAAGAATGGATGATTTGAAATTTTCTACACAAATTGTGCATAATATATTGTTACATCAATGTCACACTCAAAAAGAAGATGAGATGTAGATACTTGTTGGCTCTAAAGAGTTAAGTTTTGGAGTGTTAAAGTTCTTCATTGGTAACAGGGTTGAGATTTGGTCAAATTTCAAAATTTGACATCAATTCATTAAGGATAAGAGATAAATACTTCAATGGAGAGAACAAGATTCGCAATGATCAATTAGAAGAGGTTTTCTTATCGTTATGCAAGAAATGACGAAAGGTGAGCATTAAGAGGACAAAAAAAAAAGGCAAAATTGATTGAGGAACCCAATCTTGATGAAGATATTTTGAAGTTGGCATTATTGTATTTTCTTGAGCTTATTTTACTTGGAAAAGAAGTGAAGAATTTAATAAATTTACATTGGGTTCAACTTGTTGATAACTTTAGAAGATTTTAACAAGTATCCATGGAAGAAAATTTGTTTTGATAAAATATTGTTTGGATTGAAGAAGGCATGGTACCAAAGAATGACAAAAAATGTGGAGAAAAATTATGGAAAGGGGAATGCAACATGTAAAGCATATACTCTTGTAGGATTTCCATATGCCTTTCACATTTGGGCATATGAAGTCATTCATTTGCTATAAATGAAATATGCAAGTGGCATTGGAAGAAATTTTCCTAAAATTTTAAATTGGAGAGGGATTGCAACTCTCAAGTATGTTGAGATTCAGTCACTCGTTTTAGAGCCAAATGTGAATATGATTTACATATTACATTACATATCTTTTTATTTACATAACCTTATTAATTAATTACTTTCATTGTTTCAATAAATAAGAACTTTGCATTCCATATTAATTCCTACCTTAGAGGAGCGTGAGCAATAATATGTTAAACATTTTATGGAGGATTTAGGCAGACAAAGGCTTAGAAGATGGTGTAAATGTGATTGTGATAGGACTCGAAGAACCCCGAGAAATGTGCATATATTGCAAAGCAAAGAATAAATATGGAAAGATGGGAAGAAAGGTGGAATTGACTTTAAATTGCCAACATTGAAGGTAACATAATTGAAAGTTATTAATCACTCATCAACTGATACATGTTTCTCCATATCTAATTGATACTAGAATATTATTTGTTATGTTAAAGGAATTACTGGTGATATTCATGAACTTTGAAGAAACAACAACAAAAAAATTGTTTGATGTTCGAGAAGAATTGAAAGTTATGGAAACTAAGCTTCAAGATATGGGAACCAAGCTTGATGGTTTGAGAAAGTCAAGTATTGAGACATAATATTGAAAATTAACATAATATATTCACTGCGTATATTACATTTTATATATTGATATTTTTTAACACTTTTAGGTTAAAAACTCAAGATATGATATCCATATGTTGCTTCAATGGGCGATTATGTGCCAATGGACTTCACGAAAACATTATTATATTTTGAGGCATCAAAAAATGAGATTGATGAAGAGGCTTCAACAAATGAAGTGATTAATGAAGGCATTGACACCATTGATATAATTGAAGAGATGACAAGTAGGATTTGGATTCTTTGAATATATGTGGTATTCTGATTTACCCTTCTCATTGAAAAATATATTAACTTAAAATTACTATTTTACCTTTAATCTTTTGATCAGCAGGCACTACAATTCCAATTGATAATTTAAAGCATTTTATGAAAGGTGTGTGATTGAAAATCCAAAAAATTATGTTTTGAATTTTTTTTTTTTATTCACGTTTTTTTTTTTTTTGTGAGAAAATACTTTAACATCTTATTTTATCATTAAATTTATAAACTATTAAAAACCAATTCTGAAAATTATTTATATTTTCAAAATAATTTTAATTTCTAATATTTTATTTTAATCATATGACTATAATTATTTTTAAAAAATACTTTGAAATGAAAATAGTAGAGAATAATTAAAATATTTTATATAACAATAAATAACATTAGTTTCCAAAAAAAAATTATAAATGCCGTATTTTTAAATAAAGTTCTAGAAGAAAAAAAAAAGCATTTGTAAGTTATTTCTAGAAATAACTTTACATTTTATTAGAGAGAAAAATGAAATAAAGATTATTTAAAATCATGTTGTAAGGTATTATTATCAATTTATTTCTTTTTCATTCAAATTCCTAGTATTACCAAGCTGTGAAATAGAAATAAACAATCATTTCCATCTAAGATTCCTAAATTAATCCAAACACTAAGAATTAAATCAAACTATTAATTTCATTTCATGAGAAATAAGAATTAAAGGGATTCACTTCATTCCAATGTACCAAACATACCCTTAGTGCATCCAAATGAATCTTTCAAACATGCTCATGCATATGTCACGCCTTAAACCCGATCCAGAGCATGATATTGTTGCACATCACATGATCTATATGTCTTCCCTTCTTACAGCGATTCGAAATTAAACCATTTTCATATTTCCTATCTCACCCCTTTATCACTTCGCAGTCAAGTCTCAAGGACACACGATCTATACAGAGCAAGGATAGTTAGTGATAAAGTGAATCAAAACAAAGAATCAATATTTAGATGCTAGAAAATAAATAATAATATTTTGCTAAATGATAAGTGTTAATAATTTTTCATTTAAAATATGATTAATTACATAAATTGTGTCTCAACTTTTCGATTTTTTCTACTATTTAGGTGTATGAACTTTTATTTTGTTCAATTAAATGTCTTAACTTTTTAATTTTTTTCTATTTTGATATCTCAACCTTTATTCTAATCAATATTTGTTCAATCAAGTATGTGAACTTTTAATTTTTAGGATGTTGAATCAACAAAAATTGGATCATTTAAAATCACGAAATTACTTAAATAATATTTTATTAGGTGAAATAACAACATTATCCTTTTCTCATTTAGTTTTTACTATTTATTTGTTAAAGTAAAAAATTAATTAAGATAAAAATAAAACTTTTTTCTTAAAAATGTCATTTTAATTATCTTACATTATTTTTTCTTAACTTTTTATTTGTTAGCTTCTTTTCTTAAGCAATGAGGTGATTACGTCATTTTATCCCGAAATCACCTCTCTATACCTCTTTTCCACTATCATTTTCACAATAAAAGTAGTTTTCCACACAAATTCCAAGGTGCTTATACGAATTTTTCTAGCGATTTAGTTGGTCGCCTTGATACGTGTGTGATTGACGCGTCTTAAGACGCGCTATTGCTTGTCATCTTTGCAAGCCGCTGGCTGCTTATTGCCTCAATACAACGACGGTTTTTCAGCCTTCGCCGTTTAGCCTCGTGTTTAGGATCTTCGAATCGCAAAGTATTACCCCATCGCAGACAAGAAATCAAATCAATGGTCGTTAGTATGCTGTAGAACTAGAGTCAAAAGTATTATAGTCACAATAATATAAAATGTGTAAACTCAACTATCAAACGTGATAGCCAAATGCTTCACATGCTATTAACTCGAATCGCATTTCTCATCTTTTACATAATGGGCTTTGATTTATATTTCTATCGATGTATTGCTAGTTGAAATCAATGAAATTATTTTTCTTCAAAATATTATTTTTCTATTTCTAAGTACCAAGTGAAAACAAAATAATTATATATGAATAATTAAAAATAAAATGTTAAGTCCATACGCTCAATTTCGTTGGGAGCGCTCAATGACGTGGGAGGGAAGGGGTTTCGAAAATGTAAGAGACATTTTACTATATAAGAAATATCATTTTCAAAATAAAATAAAACATTAAATGTTAAATTTATTTTTAAAACAAGTAATATATTTATTTTTATCTCAATTTCGTGGCAAGTAGTTTTATCAATTTTTTTATACAAATAGATAATAAAAATATGAGAAAATGATAACATTGTTGAAATATCATGTGGATCTTTTTTTCAGATTTAAAATCGTGATAAGCTTTGACTAGTTTGGAAGCACGTCATTGAATAAAAATTAAGAGTTCAAATACTAAATTGAGTAACTAAAATGGAAAAAATCCAAGAGTTTAGACACTTAATTAAACAAAATAAAAATTAAAATACCAAAATAGAAAAAGTCAAAAAGTTGACACCATTTATGTAATTAATCCTTTAAAATAATTATAAAAACAAATCAATCCATTCTTTAAGTATGTAAGTAGACCAATTTATGTATTGCATACATACATTGGCTCCTTGATTACTATCACAATATTCTAGATCAGTTTGGTCCACTTTTTTTTGCATATTTTTATAGTTATAAATTATTTTTAAGAACTAATAAAATCATTAAAGAACGAATGCATTAAGTCTCATATGATATAAACTTCTTTTACAAATTAACAAAATTTAAAGAAATATTATTATGTATATAAGAGAAACTGAAATAATAACTATTTTAGACTAGTTTTGGTCCAAAAAATAAAATTAATTGATGTAAATTGAAAATCATTAAACTCATAATCAAATCCAAACCATCAAATTGATTAACCTCAAATTAAAAGAAAATGATAAATTCATTGAATGGAGTTACAAGTCTTTGGTTGATGACTAGGGTTTATATATATATGAACATTGCGGGATACATGTTAGAATTATGTCTAATATTTGATTCATGTACTTATAGTTTTTATTTATTTTTTTTTCAATTATTGTTACGCATGGTGATGATTAGTGCTGTATTATGTTTGAAATTATCGGGTAAATTCTCTCCTCTTGTCCCGTTAAAATTAAAGTTTAAGGGTTAAAAGTTAAGGAAAAGTTCAAGGGCCTTTAGGAACTTGTACAATTGGGAATTCCATGATATAAGTTTGATGAAACTCCACCGCTTTCATTAATACGCAGTCATAAACAAAAACCCATTAAAAGCAGTAAAAATCTCCTATATCATCAAGCGAGTAGATTAAAGGCTACAAGATTAAAGAGGTGAAACAATACCAATAATTTTGTGGAATCAAGTTCACTATTATGGATCCAAGTAAGTTTCCCTACCTTTCTTTTAGTTTAAATTCTCATATTCATATTTTGGTCGGGACCGATTTGTTTGTATGTGGTTCTCGTTATAAGAAAATCGCCTCGCATTAAAGTAAAGCTAAATTTTCTTTCAAATGGTATCGAGCCTTCATAAATAATTAATTCACCAAATTAGG